>JASSUY010029525.1:0-17501 GCA_032466535.1 Forpus xanthops
GGACCGGGAGAGGTGCGCCGAGAGGCGGGGCGGGGGGAGGCCGGACCGGGGCCTGGCGGCGGGGACGGGGATGAGGAGGAGGATGAGGGGGGTCCCGCGGTGATGGCGTCCGCCGCTCGGGGGCTGCCCGGAGTTCGGGGTGCGCTGTGGGCCTGCAGGGGAGGGGTGGTGCGCGGTCGGTCATGAGATAAGGGGCAGCTGCCCGTGCCGGTGATGGGAGCTGTGAGATGGGAGCTGTAGAGGTTCCCCGGGGGAGGGGGAGTGCCCTCCTTCCGCCGCTGAGGCTGCTGATGTGGAGGCGAGAGCCCGCACTTGTGCCAGCCGCTCCTGCCGAGTTTGAGTTTTCCGGCTGTCCACCGTCACCGTCACCCAGGCGTTTCCCCAATCTGTCCTAGGGACGTGACTTAAGACCCTGAATCTGGAGGTTAGCTGGGGGGGGGGGGAGCAATTTCCCTCTATTAGTGACCTTTTTTAATTATTATAATTTAGCTGCGGTGTGGTAGGAGCTGGGGGTGCTGATGTTGGGTATCTCGGTACAGATGCTGGGATAAGTGCAAGATCTCAACCCAGGAAGCTTTGAGTGGCATATATGAGGGTAGGAGGGCATAGCATCCATAGCTGAAGTCAAAAAAGTCAGAGTTTATAATCAGCTCCAATAAAAGTACTTTGCTAATCTTTGCAAGTTGCTTGGGGAATTCTTGTATTCGTGAGTATTGAGGTTTTGCAGCAATCAGAATCACACGTGATCAGTATTTGCAGTGTACGTTCCTGTTGATCAAGTAAGGGGTTGTGAAGAGGTTTAGGTAGTGTTTTGTGAAACTGATGGGTCTTTCTGTGTTTCTCAATTCTGTGAAGTCGATGAACTCAAAGTTACTTCTATAAGGCACCAGAATTTTTCTCTTTCTACTAATGCTGGAGACAAGTGTAGCCACCTGGTCTTAGAGAAAGTAAAGGTGATGTATTTTTCTCCACCCCCAGCAAGTTTTTCATCAGTATTTGTGTGCCTGCATCAGCCTTGTTCTTGAGCTTAGCTTTCCCTTGGAGACACATGTAGGCTGTGGACTGCAGTGATGGACTTTGAGCAGAAGGGAGCTGTACTCCACATTTCAGGTTTCCCTTTGTCAGAACCTTGTCCAAGGCTTCAATTTCCAAGTGGTTTGAAGCGCTCTAAATTAAGATGTGAACACTTAATCACCTCAATCACAGCTGATGGTTTAGTCAAGTTATCTTGTCAATTGGATTTAATTGACTAGTGAAGCATGTGCAAAAAGTACCTATAGTATCTCCTTGCTTGCCTTCCAGGAAAGGTTTGATTGGAGTTCTGAAGCCAAATATTTGCGTATAAGATGCAGAATTTGGCAGGTGATAGCAGAGCACTGTGTGCACAAATGGTTAAGGAGGATCTGTATTTTTTGTACCTTTTATGCTTATTCTCATTTAAAATACTGAAAAATCTTTTTTTTCTTGGTTGTTTTTTTGTTTTGTTTGGTTTTCCCAGAATAGTGTACAAAGAACCTCTGTCCAAATGCGACACTATCAACAGTTAATGCAGGTGCAAAAGGAGATCACAGAGATGTAGAATAATGTGAAACGGAGAATGCTTCAGGTATGCCACTCCAGGGGGTGACTGTCCTTCACAGAACATGGTGGCATCATTATATGGAAATAGAAGTAGTGAGCTTTTCCTCCCTAACAATAGCAACTACATTGCCTAAAATCGACCGCCAGGATGCTCGGATTTGTGCTTTAAACCCCGGTCCATCCCTCCGCCGGGCCGGCGGCGCGGGACGTGTGGGTGGTCCCTCCCTGGCGACCGGCAGGTGGCACCCGACAGCCGCCCGGGGCTCCGCCGCCGCCCCGCTGGGGCTGTGCCCTTGTCCGGGGCTGTGCCCGCCTCCTGCCCCGCTCCGGGAGCACAGCCGTGCGGCTCCCTCCGCTTTAAACACCGTGAGGCTGCGAGGGAATCTTCAGACTTATCATGTCAGCACTTGCTCTGAGTTCGTTCATGAAGCAAAACAGTTCTTTCGACGGACAAGTTGTACTGCTGGTACTACTTTTAAATGAGGTTCCTAAACGTCCAGGAGAGAGGAGACTTGGTCATGTACCCCTGAGGGGTGTTTGAAACTCAGCCATTTAAAGGTGACTAGAAGATGGGTGTAGCAGAGGAAGAATGGACACACTGTGCGTAGGTAGCCTTCATTCGCATATAACAGGTAGTCAGTAGGTTTGTTGGACTGTTGCAAGTCTTGTGCAAGCTCTCTCTCGAGGTCCTCAGCAGTAGCTGTTGGAATATAATTGCAGTTTGACACCTCACAAATCGATGTCACTAGGCAGCTGAATAGCTCTGATTGAGAGGTTGTGCGGTCTTTCTTCAGGCTGGTGGCACAATTAAGATATATGTCTGCTGGCATAGCTACTGTTGCATCCTTCAAAAGTAATGGCTAGGCTTAGCCCTTTTTGGGAATTGTTGGTGATCCAGAGGATTACAGCCTAGGTGGTAAAGGCAAATGGTAGCAGAGCTGGCAGAACCTTTGGCTTTCAACAGCTGGAGCAAAGGTACAGCTCTGCAGGTAATTCACAGGGTGAAATTGGAAGGTATCCAAACCACTGGACTTTATTGTCCTTCAGCCCAGTGTAATGGAGCCTAGTCTAATTGGAGAAATGCTGACCATCAGCAACATCAGATATTTTTACAAATAACAATTAAATCTGACAAAACAAGAGAAGAGGCAACTGGTTTTCCTCTGATATCCACCAACACAAACCGAGATAGCTGTATTATATACTCACATAGTTTAGCACTGAAAGGATATTGGAGTTGCCTAAAGAGCTGTTTCCTGTGGTGTGCTTTAAAATCTCAATAACTGTAACTAGTTTTTCATATAGTAGTTTCAGCACAGAAGTAATATATGCACAATCTTGTGCGTTTAATCTGCTAGCTCAAGAGCCAGTGTTGAGCTTTTCTGTTTTAAATCAAGTCTTACAGCTCTGCAGGGATCACTGCACCATGACATTAAGACAAGGGGATGCTGATTCATGCGTAAACCTTAGATCCTTTCATTATATCTCCAACCAGCAGCTTTGAAAACTTATGAATATTTTGCATGTTGTAACTTGGGAGTCATTGCAAAGGTTTTCCCAGCCATTTTGGAATATAATGCTGTAGATTGCATTCATGAAGAAATAGCGTTCAGCATGATGCTGGCAAAATGATTAAAGACTAAGGAAAGGAATATGTCATGTAGTGGGAGAGAGGGGAGAAATTTACAAGTGTTTATTTGAATTAAAATTACTGTGGACCAAGCCTAAATATATTTCACAATGAATGATTAGAACCTATTTTAAAGGAAAGGAGGAATTTATTAAATGCTTATGTTTCAGTTCATTCATATTCCTGGATCTTCTCACTTCCATTTCACTATAAAACATTTCTTGGGCTTGATGAGCAGATGTGAAATAGGTTCTGTACCCCCTTATATTTAAAATGAGCAAGATCAGATGTATGTGTCTTTAGTAGAATGATACAGTAAAGCCAGAATGTAGCCTAAAGTAGGAATTCTTGTGCCTTTGCTGGTCTCAAAACATTTCTCTCCTCAAAATAAAGCTCTGGAGCAAACTTTAAACATTCTTCTACTCCTGAAAGTTATTTGTAAAGAAACCTGGGGTATTTTTTGTGTGACAGCGCTGTCCCTGCTGAGCATCTTTACTCCTGCCTCACGTAATATCTTCACACAGCCATGATCCAGAACGTGGGCAAATAAAAATACATTTTCACTTGACTACTTGACTTTTCTGATTTTTATTGTGTGATTGCTACATTAATTTTGTCCATGTATCCAAATAAAAAATTACCATGCAGCTTTAAGTATGTTTTACTCTTATAAGCATTAAAGTGAGTTACATTTAATAGTAGGTTTTGGGTAGCATATTAATCAAGCTCTTAACCGGCATTTTAAGTCTCTTCAATATATTTCTGTGTTCATACATGCTTTATATTTAATATACAAAAAAGTTACTGCATTTTAATATTTATGCTAATAAAAGCTTTAATTTATACCAAGTTTGATAGGACTATGGACTGCCTATATCTGTGGATGTACTTAACTCCTTACTTAACTGATCAGACATATTGTCCTATTCAGTGTGTGTTACACACTCTAAACTAAGGGCCATTGTGTTAAGTGATACTACCAGTTTCATTAGTTTTTTTACCAAGTTTCTCATGATAAAATATTTTTGAGAATTAAGACCCTTCTTTTTGAAGGGCTGACAATTACTTGGAAAGTATATAATAATGGAACTTGTTAGTTTGAAAATGCATTAAACAGGTGAAGACATTAGGTAGAAAATTATGATAATCACTATAATTAATTTATCAGGCATCTCCGGTGAAAACATGATTAAATTGTAAAAAAAATATTTGCTCAAGGAAAATACAATTTTAAATTAATAATTCTTTAATACGTGCTCATAGAACTAATTTTTAGGAAACTAAAGGAGGAAATAACCCAGGGTAAACACGTTTAGTGTGAGGTGTCCCTGCCCATGGCAAGGGGGTTGGAGCTAGGTGATCCTAAGGTCCTTTTCAGCCCTGACTATTGTATGTGTCTATACACACATGTATATATACATGTACATACATGCTTACTTATATAATGAACAATAATTTATTTTGGATGTCACATAAATAGGAAACAGGACATTGGAGCTTCTACAATTAATTTTCTGAACAGGATCATCTTAAAGCTCTTGCTATTAAGCTGATTTATCACTTAGTGTTTCAGCCCTGTGAGGGTGCATGAATTGCTAGGTTTTTTTTTTTTAATATTAATGGTTCATGCTCATATTCTGGAACCAGCATCAGTGTAACTGAATCTAAGGAATATGAGATCAGATTGAAAAAAGCACTGAGAAGATAATTGAGTAGGTAAAAAGTTTTAGTTATATATATCCAAATACATATAGATATATATGAATGGGCTTATAATATGGCAGTTGACTAGAGCGTTAATATCTGACATGAATAAGGTTTTTCTGTTACTCTATAATTGATTATTGCATTTATGAGAGCATGTGTACCATGGTTTCTGCTTTTAGAAAACAGTGGACAAGGGGTTAAGTCTTTTTGCCATTCAGCTTTCTGAAAAGGTATAGGGCAAAAGACAAAAACGTGGTTTTACACAAAGTAGGTAGGTTTGCAGAGCACATTGTTATTTTGTCTTGAAACCTTAAAGTTTTATTTTAACAAGTTCATTAAAAATATCTGCATTGACTACAAGCACATATTAGAGGTAACCTTGTTAAAACTGAACATGGGTTTTCTCTTAAACGAGTAAGTCATTCCAGTGTGAGAATTATTCATCACAGAGTAAGTCGTAATGAATTCTGTAAGGATATGCAATCAGGAGTGAATAAAAGCATCAGACAAACATAGTGAATCCATATTGTAAACCAGATCAATAGTATGGTGTAAAAGCTGGTTTTAAATTGCCACATGTTGAAAAATTCGTATTGTATCTTCTAAAATCAATAACTGTGCTTAGAATACTGCTATTGTATTTATTTACGTGCGCTTAGAGTGGTATAGATGTCCTTTGAAATACTGTTCACTTTATCTATCTCTATCTGGGCCCACCATAGAACAGTTTTTACTGTCCAGAGCAATGCTCCTTTGTTTAACAATTATTCCATAACAGATCTTATTTTGTTTTTTTTTCAATAAGAAAAGTTCTCAAGTGAGGGAGTTTATGGGAAGATTACCTTTTCCCCTTGAAGTTCCCATTTGAGCAATGAGTATAAAGAGTTATCACTTCTGTCCTGAATCTCATTTAATGTGCAGGCACTTAATGTATTGGCTGATTGTTTTATGAGTGTAAAAAAAAAAAAATAAAGAAGTAATTACAAGGCACAGATATTCACTGTGATTCTGCAGTGAGGTGTGGTTCAGCTCCAGCTACTACTGTCTCCCACCACCTGCTCTCAAACTTGACTCACATAAATTAATAGGATTTTTTTGATGGCTAAAATGTTACCTGCAGTTCAACTAAATGTGACAGAATGAAGCACAAAAAATGTCTTACTTCAATTCTAATCTGCTATTTAATTTCATAACAGAGGAAGGATATTCAGCTCTGTATTCATGAACTTAAATCTATATGTAATTGCTTTGCATGTTTGGGGTGCTGGGTCTGTAACTGAATTACCAACCACTTCAACTAGCCCATGAATGACTTACTGGGGTTTGTTGGACATGGAAATAATATCTTCATTACTTCAGTATGGAAGGTAAATGTGCTTGTATTTCCTAAAATGCAAATGAGCATTGCCAGTTGTTTTTTAAAATTGACGTATTTTTTTCCAAATATTTCTTCCAATGAGCAAGAATAGGACAAAATTCTCTAAAATGCTCATATTGGCCCTGAGTCTTAAGATATTAAGATGTTACTGGTAGAAGAGTTTCAAAGCTTAGTAAGGGACAGTGACTAATTATATGAGATGTTCAAAATAGCATAACAAGCGTGTTATCTGTCTCATCTGTTCAGTTTAATCTCACTTTCAGGTAGTTAATATTGCATTGATTTGATGCTGCAGTTATGCAGGCTGCTGTGTTTAGGACTATCATACCACTGTAATTTATTCTCCTTATAAATGTGTTTAAAAGTTTAAAAATTTGATGGGGTGGAAAAGATGCCTGTGTTTATTGCAAATGGTAGAACTGATTTTCTATCACACTCTTAGATTCTGTTGTTTTTAATTTTCAAAGCACTTGTCAGGATGGATAATTTGAACAACAATCTGTTAGGTGATGTGGAGATTTTCTCCTCGTATCTATGGAGAAGACTGCTTTCAGAGCTCATGTCAGCAACAGGGCCAGAGAGCTCAACAGAACGGTTTTGCAGCTGCCTTGCAGCCTGGAGAAAGGATTTATTTTCTTTGGTTTCCAGCCTTTTATGAGTGTATTTGATAGTTCTAGGACTGTGGTCTATATCCATAAAATGAAGAGGCTAATGTGATTTGCCATCCCCTGTAATGTGAATCTTAAATATTTAAATGTGTTGTGCTCCCTTGTATATGTGTAAACTATCTGGGAATGTCTGCAAATGTATGCTAATGAAATAGACTGTGCAGCTCTGAGCAAGTCAGAGTAATTTGTTCAATAATCTTATAAATCTTTGAAATTGAGGAGCTTGCTCAAAGCGTTCCTCCCTGATACTAGTTACAAATTGGTTTTGACAAAATGTCTTCCAAGCCAAAATACTGGTTAATTTTTTTTTTTTTTCTGTTTTTTTTTTTTTTTCTGCATATGAATTTTTCCACAAATTCTATAACACTTTAATAATGCAGTCTCAGCAGGGGCTCTTCGTACAAATGTGGGATCCTGCAAGCAGTGAAACTTGTCTGTGTGACTGTATCTTGTGCAGATGTATTGAACTGTTAACAGGGAGTTTACTCCAGCTGTATTACTTGAAAACCAGGGTAAATAATTTGCATTACTAGTGCCTACGAAGCTCATGTTTATATAAGCTACAGCAATGTTAGTTATAACAGAAGTAGGATTGATCCACATTGGAATTACAGTGAGTGGTTGTGAGAATCATCCAGGATTTAATGCAGTCATTTAATATTTGATCCGTGTTAGGGAGAGGACTTGAATTTAACCCTTGGTCTTTCACTTCCCAGCTGAATGTCCTTATTGCTGGTCCATTTTTATTTTGACTTCAGCCTCCCTCTCTGTCTGCAACTCTGCTTCATTCTTCCTGCCTCATTTAATTTTTGGTGAAAAAAAAATCTCAGTAATTATACTTTTGTGCTGATTCAGGAAGGGGGAAAGTAACTTATGTTTTGGGAACAGGAGGACAGTATCTTTCCCTTTGTTGTTCCTATGATGAAGAATAGAGGGGAAAATGACGGAGTTAGGAAAATTCAGTTATAGTGATTTAATTGTTCAGACAACATGTATTAATTAGGCAATTTTATACAAAGCTTTAAAGTTTTAAAGACATTTGAAATGAACACCTGGAAACATAATAATGTAATTTTATTATATTTAAAGACTAAATGGGTTTTAGGGATCAGGAAACAGATGAGAGTATGAGTCACTGTACATCTGAAATTGCAGTGTGGTTTTAATTTCATTCACAGCCTTTCATCTGCCCCATCTTAAAGTGCTTTCATTTGGTGAGAGTGGATCATGCTGAAATTCATAGAAGACATGACTGAAAAGTCATTCAGTCCTTTTACTGACTAAAGGGATTAGTTCCTGTGTCCGGCAACCTGATCCTGTAGTATGGGACTGCAGAGTAATAAGGCCAGGATATTTTTGCTTAATCAAATAAATGGTCAAGCTTCTATAGATGGTAGAAGGAACGCAAGCAGTTACAAAATTCATGTTATTTCTTTTTCTGTGTGAATGTGGAAGACTTTATTATACGTGGTCATATATGAACTCATTTTAAATTTAAGTATTAATACCTTTTTTTAAGTGCTTTGTCAGGGTTCAATATGGAAGCCTTTGAAAAATTATTTCAATTCAGTATATATATGTTAATAGAACTGTTAGCTGAAAAAAGAAAGTATTGGTCTGTGTGAAGGTGAAGAGGAAAAACAATGCTTGCTCCCCTCCTTTGTTTGCATTTCACAGAATCATAGAAAGGTTAGGATTGGAAAGGACCTTAAGATCATCTTGTTCCAACCCCCTACCATGGGTAGGGATGCCTCACACCAGACCATGTCACCAAGCCTCTGTCCCACATGGCCTTGGACACTGCCAGGGAGGGAACATTCACAACTTCCCTGGGCAACCCATTCCAGTGCCTCACCACCCTTACAGTAAAGAACATCTTCCTTGTATCTAACCTGAACTTCCCCTGTGCCTGTGATTCTAGCTTTATCTTCCACTCCAGGAACTTGTCGTATTAAGTTTTTGCAGTATTTAGTTTTTACATGCTACATCTTGTGTATGTGGCAGGACATAGAAGCCATTTCCAAAATAATCAGCTGCCTTAAAAAACAGTTGTGTTAGGAAAAAAGCTAACTCGATGTGTTCTTCTCTTCATATAGGTGTTATATTTCAACAATGTAGATTTAATTCTTTCTTTTTGTATTTCATGTTAGTTCCTTTTTTCTTTCCTTCCTTTTTTTTTTTTTTTATAGTGCTTAAAAGGGTTCTCCAAAACAAGAATCGCTACTACTCAGTTATTAAAAAGACTGCAAAAGTAATTGCTCCAGTTATTTAATTTTGAGACATTGGTGTTTCTGTAGTAAAAAAAATGTGCCTTTAAAATTGTCTTGTTTACTAAGTGTCTTTTGAAGCTTCCTGAGGAAATTAGCAGTAATTGTGGGAACATGGTTAACCTAGTCATATCACTACAGATTGCTCACCAACTATAAGCTTAATTTTGTGTGTGATGATTCAACTGTACTTGCTTTTAATCTGATATTCCCCTTTAAGAAAAAAATCTGGTTTGTGTTTGTTTTTTTGTAAGCTTCCTTTTCCTCCTTTCATCTCTACCAGCTAAGTATACTGAAAGTACCTGTTCCAGGATCCCTAGTCCATTTCATGAGAAGTGACTTATGCTTTCCAGGTTCAAGTTTGCTCAGTAACTGATTTTGTTTGGGATACATATCTGGTAGGTGTTAGTGACATTAGTCTTAGATGTAAAGTTGTTTTTGTTGTTGACTGCTTGTTTGTTTGGCTTTCTGTTCCATAAAGTAGGCCAATACAGGCCAGTCCCCAAAGGGGTTTGGATACTGCAGTGTGTGACACTGTCATGTGTACAAACTGGAAACTTAAAAGAATCCAGAAATGGAATAAGGATGGAGGCATTTATATTACCCAGAGTGAGTGGTGAGAATGCTTGACGTTGAAGTTATCTCTGGGCACAGATAGCACCTAATGGAAAAGACATTGTCAGCCTAAATGACAGAAAGCTGCTATTTAGAACCTTCTAACTGAAACAGTCAAACTAAAACTGTTCATCTCCCTTTTCGGGTGACTGACCACAGTTCTAAAGCAAAGAAAGTGGGATTAATGGTTAGAAACTACATTTTCAACTATTGTGGGTTTAAGTGCTCTAGTTGTATGGTGCTCTGGATATTGGAATCATCCCAGTGGTGTAGAAAGAAGTAGAATATGGGAGCTCAGAGGATGACTGATAAGAATCTTCATGGAACACAGTTGGATTCAGAACAAGAAGGATAGAGTCTTCTACACATGAAAAGAGAAGCAGTTATATGATCAGGTCTCCTTTTCTCTGGCATGCATTAACCTCAGTGTTTCTCATTAGATTGTAGTTCTTCATCTTTGTACTAGTAGATACGCATTTTTGAACCTGATATTGTAACAGAAAATACATCTCTGGGCCTCTTTTAGGGGGGATTGAAGTGCGGTTTTTTTTTTTGAATGAGTTCATTATTATCCTGCAGTTCCAGTCTGTATATTTTAGGAGGTAAAAGTTAACCCTGTTTGTATTTTAAACTTAAAGGGCCATGAGCAGCAGGGTACTTTTCTTCCTATGAGCCTAGCTGCTTCACTGTTTGTAGATGAAATTCAGGATAGGGAGTTTAATCTGTAGAGTTCTGTGCGTGTTCTGTTCTGGTTATGTAGATAGAGATTTTTTGTTTAACTGTGGATAGAGATTTCTTCTTGTTTAATTGTTATGGCAGCTGCATTCATGGATACTTAAGCTAATAGGCACTAGATTTAAAGATTAGCTTATTGTTGACAGGGTGTTTTCTGTGAAAGATGCCCAGTTTTCTATGTGCTTTTCATGATCTGTCAGACAATCTGTTCCATCCAAAGTATTTGTTGAAGGAGCTGATTGGAAAATGAGAAGAGGAACTGTTTTTCAGAGTGGTATTTTCCTTTTGGTCATCAGATAAAATAAGATTAGCTTGTTTATTTCTGTAATATCTTCATGCAGGAAGTGATTAATTTGTATCATGGTCCACTTCTATGAAGGGGAAGGTAGGAGATGGCAATTAAGCACTGAGTCTTTTCCCTCCCCCCTCTGTCCCCCTCCCCCCCTGTTTTTTCTGGATTACTGAGGACAAAGAATGGAAGTTCCATTTAGGGTGAAGTGCATGAGAAACGTATGTTCTTATCACCCTTTAGAGGCACATAATATGTGCTACATTTTTAATTTCCTATGTAGAAACAGGAAGCAAAAATAAATGGGAAATCTTGCTTACAAACAAAACAGTATTGTCAAGATCTGGATTATTCATACATAGTGTGAAAAGTGAACAGTTTAAAGCTGGAAGCCTGAATAATAGAATGAATAACTGCAGTGATATGCTGTTGAATAGCAAATGAGGGCATCAAGAGAAAAATGAACAGAATAGCTTTGTTCTGATGTGCTGGTACCTTTTTACAGGCAATGAAATAACTGATCACAAAATCTTATGCAGCCCTCAGGAATAGATTCACTAGATTCTTCTTCAAAATCTGTATTCAGCTGATGTAACTCACTCTGGCAGCCTCTGTAGGTCTGAATTCTGAAAGGTCCAAGGTACTTAGTGTACCAGCAACAGTTATCTAGAATTGCAAAAGTTCAGCAGGGCTGTGGTTCACAGGACTTGTGCTAGCTTTCCCTGTGCATTTGATTACCTCTCATTGCATTTTAGCTTGCCCCCATAATTAGGAAAACCAAAATATACAGAAAACGTTTGGAGATTTAAATTAAGACTAAGCATGACAGCAGGTTCACACATGGCTGAGGTAAATGGTGAGTTTTCTGTTACTAAAATTACCATGGCTGATGACAGGTAGAGGCTGTAATTCTAATCCTGTGATGATACTGACTGGGTACCATTGCGCACTGCCATTCTTTCAGTTTTGTGTGTCTGGATTTCCTTGCCATGCAGAGGGTTGGTTTTGGAGGGACAGTCAGTGCCTGTGTCGCATCCCTCCGCCCCATTCCCATTCCCCCCCACCCAAGTGCCATCAAAAATTCTTACACAGACTTTAGGTTCTCCACAGGGCTCCTGGGTCTGCTGTCCACAGCCAGACGCAGCTGAGTAGAACACAGTCCTTATTAAATTTGTGCCATTTGCTCATGTAGGCGTACTACCAGCTCTTAATGGTTAATTTGGAATATATCAACTGATCAGCCTAAATAAAGTATTATTAGTAAAAAAAAATGTAGGAATTCTGATAATTTTCAAGATGGAAATTACTTTGGACCATTGATTGTTTTTCAGTGCAAGTATTCCTGGAGACGATTTGAAATCATGCCTTAATTAAGAGAAATCTTGTTGAGCAGACTAGACTAGAGTGAAAGTCTGCGTATTACCCCTCTCTGTCTTTAAAATTATTGAATGACACAGTGAATGTCATGGGAGTTTTCTTTTTTTGAGAAACAGTTAATTTTAATCACATCCAGTTGTAATTCATTGTAAGCTGTAGTTGCATTTCTAAAAGAAACTATTTCAATTATCAGTATTGTGGTCGAGTTTTCTGATAAAATGGCAGGTTGCTGTTATTGATTTCTCTGAACATGTAACACCTTCAGTGTTCTTGTCACCAACTCTTTGACAAGTGAAACAAACTAAAATGTCTCTCTTCAGAAAATATGCATGTGTACTGTCTTGTGGTCATGATAATCTACCACTTTTTAAGACTCAGGCAACACGCAGAGCTGAGAATAGTTATATGGTCACTCTTCGTGCATGGTCTAGAAAATGTACACAAGAGGGATGTTTTTTCCTCCCCCTTTCTCAATGACAATTGAAGCTCATGACGTAGTGGTTTGTTATTTTTCTTTTTTTTTAATTTCTGATTTCATTTTCTGAAACTTGGAAGATAGAGTGCTCATTCACCAGAACCTTAACTTGCAATCTGCTGTTTTGTAACTGAAAGACTAAAATCTAGATTATAGCACTTGAGAAGAAAGTTCTCCTCTTTAGCATGACCTCAAGCTTCCTGCTAGTAGGCAGTTGTTCCAAGTGGTTGGGTCATAAAAGTTGAGACATATGTCAGTTTAAAAAAATTAGTAAATGTGCACGTATAATATGAAGAGATTGAGGAGATTCATTAAAACACCTGAACTTGCAAGTCATCCAAAATAGAAGTTGGTTTTAAAAGTGTTAGAATAAGACAAACTGGAAAATATTTGTGATTTTTTTTTGTCAATGGCACATAAAAGAGTGGTGTTAGAATATGTAATGGCAATTGAACAATTTGTAGTGGCTGAATGTAGTATAAAGTTTTTATGAATGATCATTTAGAATTATCTGATTAGCATGAAAGATTTCACCTTTAAATAAACTTTCTAACTATTTTGCAGCTTGCATGACTGATGGTAATGGCTTTGAATGTCCTATAACCTAGTGGGAAAAATGGTTGTCTGTTGGAGTGCAAGTTGTACAGCCAGTGGCAGTGGGGATGGAGAATTCATAGGGACTCATCTTGCTTGTTGTGTCACTGTTGTATTCGCTATTTTGGGATATCAGGGATTTGCCTGGCATATCCTAAGTAACTTCAAATCCTCCTCCTGTTTTATCTCCTGATCCTGTGATTTTACGTTCCCATCTTCTAGAATAGATGATCTGTCAGAAGTACATCGTAGGCAGGAGTGAACGGGGGCATGTGTCAGGTGTGTATGACTTTGGAACTATTTTTTGCATAGCAGAACCAGGGGAGTAAGCCTTGTCAGCATGACAGAATTAAGGACAGGTTTCAGTTCACACCAACATTCAAGATTTCGTGCTATCTACACCATGAATTACGAATACAAAGAGGTGTCAGAAGTGTCTCTTTGACCATTCTCCTTGTATGACCTGGATTTTGCTCTGGAATATGTGATAATGGGAACCAGTATGCTTCTACATGCATTCTACATTTTGGTAATGTGAAAGATGACTTCCCTTGTGCAAATGAAAATACTTACAAAGTATAAAGCAGATTTAATTGACTTGTCTTCACAGTTAACTTAATGGAAAAAAAATCTCCAGAGAAAGACATAATATTGGTTCCCTAGTAACATCTTCAAATCTTTTATTTTTCTGGCTGCAATGTTTTGTGGTTTCATGTTGCATTAGTTCTCACTTTTGCAAGTTATTAAGTGAATTCACCAAAATGAAGAGGGGAGAGAGGAGAAGTTGCTGTGCTGTCAAGAAAACGCCATTCACTTTTCTGACAAAAGGTTCTGGATGTATCCTTCAGGGGAACTGGGTGCAGCTTTTTGTATGCTTTTCTGGAATTTTTATTAACATTAACTTCTAGCAATGCATTAGAGTGGCATTACAAACCCCAGAGCCTGTTTCAGATGCACATGCTGCCAAGTTCAATCTGTGTAGAAATTATAGACATGGTATTTTTTCTGGGAGAAGAATACATTGCTATTTTAAGAGCAGTCCTCTCTTGTTTGCTTTTCTGTGTTTTACCTTGTGTTGCATTAACAGAAGTGTAATGTTTGATACAAGAAATCAGTTGTTTTACTGGGTCTAATTAAGTTGTGAATGTGAACAGCAGTGTTTGTGTTATTCTGGAGATCTGTTTTACCTGTCACAGTGGTGTGCAATTCTAGTCTGGAATTTGATATCTTCCCTCAAGAAGAAACATAAATTCTTTGGAAGAGTGGCTTTTTGATACCAAGCTGTAGTTCAAAGGCTTTCTAGTATCAGCTAGCCCTACATTTACAATATTGTTTGGTAGGATTTAAGGCCTTGCGATTCTCTAAAGGCAGACCCTTTTTTCAGTCTGTAGGCTAGTGTTCTGCTAGGCTTTAAAACTGAACTGATCTTTGAAGTGGAGGTGAGAGAAAGCAGTTTTTTTTTGGGGGGGGGGTGTTAAGATTTTCATGTGTTTGGTTTTGGGGGCAATTTTTAATCCAGTTTTTCCTTTTAAGTTATTTTCTGAAAGCTTTAGACAATACATTTTATTCAGAGTATATATACTTTGTTCAATTTGAGCATAAGGTGAACTAAATATTAATCCTTAGGGAAGAACAATGGAAAGAGAAACACTTCTGCCAGTCAATTTGCAGCATAGCTTGAAGCAGTCAGTTACAAAGGTGAAGATATAAATCATATATATAATCAGCTAATACAAATCACATCATTACAACTCATACCATTCTAAGTCAGTGTACATAAGACTTGCAATCTGATTGTGAAGCAGAGCGTTTTCGGGAGTTCTGGTATTTGTTTCAGATTATTTCCACTTCCATAAGGGTGTCATACATGAGTGACAAGGGGAGTGTTGAAGAAGATGAGAGGCCGTTATGAGTACTTGGGATATTATGCTTCAGCTGGTCTGAATCTGTCAGTAGTTTTGAGGAATTGGAACTACAGAGCCTTTTTGTCTGATACTTTTTTTGTGTCAGACTGCTGTAAGATATGGGAGTGATAATTTGAGACTTCTTCTGTTTAGTGTTCCAAAAGCCTATAAGTACTTCTATATTTATAAACAGGTATTAAGAGTGATTGTCTGGAGACCTCATAGCAGCCTTCCAATATCTGAAGGGAGCCTATAGGGATGCTGGGGATGGTCTCTTCATGAGGGACTGTAGTGATAGGACAAGGGGTAACAGATTCAAACTTAAACAGGGGAAGTTTAGATTAAATCTGAGGAAGAAGTTCTTTACTGTAAGGGTGATGAGGCACTGGAATGGGTTGCCCAGGGAAGTTGTGAATGCTCCATCGCTGGCGGTATTCAAGGCCGGGTTGGACATAGCCTTGGGTGACATGATTTAGTGGGAGGTGTCCCTGCCTATGGCGGGGGGTGTTGGAAGTAGATGATCTTAGGGTCCTTTCCAACCCTAACTATTCTATGATTCTATGTTTGGTAACTTTGCAAACAGTTTCATGGTAAAACCCTTCAATTAACTGTAAAGAAGAGCTAGTTTGTACTGCAGAGTATTTATAATGCATTTATATCTGCATTTGTTTGCATTACGTTCATGTCTGGGTGTCCCTAGAGGTATTGCAGGTTTCTTTTATTAGACATATCATAGCAGTAAGTGCCAGTCCTTGGCCCCAGAAGCTCAGAACTGAAGTGTGCAAATGAAACAGAAGAACTTTCTTCCTCTTTTCACATGTAGTGCAAAAGAGGGGTGGAAGGAGACTAAATTATTTACTCAAGGTCATAATGTCTACAGCAGAGCTGGAAATTACTCTAGATTTCCTGAGGGCTG
Organism: Forpus xanthops; assembly: GCA_032466535.1. Taxonomy (NCBI): domain Eukaryota; kingdom Metazoa; phylum Chordata; class Aves; order Psittaciformes; family Psittacidae; genus Forpus; species Forpus xanthops. The sequence continues at coordinate 16,137 of JASSUY010029525.1, forward strand.
ATGAGAAGCAAGAATTCTGTTTGACAGGAAAAAATGTTGTTTTGACATTCGTTTCCTTTCTAATAAGTGAAGAAAAACAATCAGAAATTTCTTATGGGTGAGGAAAAAAAAAAGAAAGTTGAAGAGGGGTAGAGAGAGGAAGAAAAAATAAGTAGGCAGGAGGGAGGGGGTGAGAGATATAAAGGAAAGAGTGGGGGGGAGTATGTCAGAACATCTGTGTGAAAAGGGAGGAATCAAAGTCACTTTCTCCTCTGCATGATTCAAGTACTTGAACTGATGTGTTGTTTTAAGTAAGTGCCAATTAGAGAGCACTTGTCATTTTCCTTGTTGTTTTTCTTTGTTTGTGACCCAAACTTTTATTTTGGATCTCCAAAATTCTCTTTTGGGATGAGAAGGAAGAAGAAAATGGAAAAAAAAAATACATTTAAACACAAAGTTTCAGTTGACAGAAAAGGAATATCTGCTAAAACATTTCTGACCAACCTCATTCTTAAATCCCACTCCAGTTATGACTATGGAAGAATTAGGGTGGGGGTGGGAGGGTGTATGTTGCAAGGAACCAGGTTGATAGTTCATATTCCATTTCTCATTGTCTAGGAAGAACTCAGATTATTCTTGGTATTTTCATATACTTGTTCATATAGTAGCTCTTAGATGGTAGAGCAGAAGCAAAACTAAAATTGCTTCTTGATCAATGAGAAGCTAGTGTGAATCCGTTGTTACACAATGATACGCATATCATACAGAATGAGGTTTTCTACATAACCTGCTTTTCCTCTCTTTTTTTCATTGGGATTTGTGGATGTGAACTGCATACCCTCTTGTCCTTGACTGATTCACCAAGCAATTGCTTCCTTCTTATTTTTGCATCCCTGAAGACAAGAAATCAATTAATTTATCTTAAGATGTCTGGCAGAAGAAATTACGTAGTAAACCACCAATTCCAATTATATAAATAAAATTGATGGCTACTTGATGAAAAATAAAGGGAACGCTAAGAAGAGAAATAATTAAGTAATGTGTAAGTAGAACTGCATTTATGACATTGAATGTCAAATATTTTTGTTCAATTTATTTGTAAATGGAGAAAATTGATTAAACAAGATAACGACATTATTTAGAGCTCTTAGTCAGTTTTACCAGTTGTCTTCCTTCTAGTATGTGAACAAAATTCTCACAAAGCAGAAATTCTGTTTCTGTTGCTGTCCTGAGTTCAGCAGCAGCAGTCATTTTTCTCCTTCTTGGTAGTAGCTGGTGCAGCGATGTGTTTTTGATTTTGGGCCTGCCAACTGCACTGATAACACCAGTGTTTTCTGTTACTGCTTGGTAATGTTTTGTCTGACCAAGGACTTTCTGAGCCTCATG
>JASSUY010029528.1:4844-35374 GCA_032466535.1 Forpus xanthops
GCTTTTCGGCGTCCGAGCTGGTGCGCTCCGCGCCGGTGCCGCTGCAGCCATACCTGCGTCTCATGCGGCTGCACCAGCCCGCCGGTGAGCGCGGCGAGGTGCCGCCGTAGGGACGCGGTAGCCGCAGCGATTCGGCCCGCCCCCCCGCCGCTCCTGGTTTCGCTCCTCAGGCCACCCGCGGGTCTTCTTTCCCCTCAGGCACGTGGCTGCTGTACCTGCCGTGCACGTGGAGCATCGGCTTGGCGGCCGAGCCGGGCTGCCTCCCCGACTGGCAGATGCTGTCCCTGTTCGGCCTCGGGGCGGTGCTCATGCGCGGAGCCGGCTGCACGATCAACGACATGTGGGATCGCGACTATGACAGAAAGGTAGAGCGAACCCCGTGGGCTTGACGACATCTGTCTGTGTACAAAGTACATGTCGGCTCATCTCCCACATCACCAGTGGTTACCTGCTCCGTGCAGGCATAGGGCTCCGGTTTCAGTGGTTCCTCCATGCTTCTACCCGAGAAGTGTGCAACTAATTTGTCTACGCCTCCTCCTAGAATAGTAGAAACCTTTTCATTTTGTGTAACACTTCTCTGCCTGGAGCTGTAGGAAGTCTTCTAGAGCACTTCTGTGTAAGATAAAATACATGTGGTTGCCAGCTGCAGGTAGTACTTGGAGTTTATCTTACAACACAGTTCTGCATGGCAGAACAAAATAAATATCACTTTTTTTTTTTTGCTACACTTGCTAGTTATGAGCTACCCGAGAAACACTTTATTTAATTTTCAGGAGCCAGGTTTCCTTGAGTATTTTTAACTTGTTCATGAAAATGGCTGTTAAGAGTGGCATGCCCAGCCCTGAGCTAATCCTCTTCCATTGTGTTGCATTTTTCATCTCCTTTTTGTTCCCAAGAGGGAAATGAGCAGAAGGCAGTGCTCAGTGTCAGATGTTGTAAAGTCCCCAGGTGCAGGCTTGGAGGGGAGTAGCCTGAGGATGTGTCACTGTTTGCTTGTCCTGTTTTCTGCTTCTATATTGTTCCTCTGGTGTGGGGCTTTGGGTTTCGGTGATGGTGAGAGACAAGAGAATGAGCCAGCCCGTGAAGCTCTTACAGCACTGATGTATCTGTGCTGTTGGGAAGGCAGTGAATGAATCAGTTCTGGTTTTGTGACAGTTTTGGATGGGTTAGTGTTTGGAGGTTGCTAACAACTGTGTGTGTTAAAAACATTTGTCAGGGTGGGGCGTGTGATTAGTAATAGGGACTCTTCAATATAATTAATTGATTTATGCCTTAATGTGATTAGATGTAAGGCTTTTGACATTCCTGTCACAGTATTACATATCTTAAAGGATATCTTTAATAAAAACAAGTGTGGTAGGGGCTGGGTCAGTAGCAGGATGTTGTCTTGTGCTGGTGATAATGAGGTGGGGTTTTACAATGTATGTTATGGATTATTTAGTAAATATTCTCTTTAAATGAAACATTCCATGTTTCATTGCAACATGCAGTGCAATTAGTCACAAATATGTTAAGTGTATGTTTAAACTGTAGCAGCAGAATTTGGCATTTAACCTAATCTGAAAAAGTTTATTTAAATTCACATTATTAAAGCATATGCAGAACACTTTATGCATACACAATATTCTGTAAAAAGTTGGAATTTGGACCTCTTTGAATAGACTTTACACCATTTTCATCAATGTGCAAGACATTTGAGTTCTGTGGGATATTTTTCCCTTTCGGCAGTGGTCACCTTTGGCAAATAACTCAATTTAACTTGTTTCTGATATTGATTCTTTTAATTTACCTTTTATGATTTCTTATTCCATACAGAGTTTCTAAACTCCACTGTATCCTGACTAGGATTCAATTAGTTGTCCTTTCACAGTCATTAACAATGGTTACATGTGCTAGAGGAGCCCTGCATCTTTGCAATGTTTTGCATAGTAATCACTTTAAAGTGTTTGAGCACAGAAGTGCTCCTTGAAATTGAGATAGTCAGCTCAGTTTTTAAGTCTTTTTTTCTCTTCTAAGGTAATAAAATTCATAAGCGCTGCAGCTTATAAATACAGCTCATGTCTGTGAAGATAAGCTAGGTTTGTGTTGTTGAAGTAACCCCATCTCATATATTCTGTGACTCGTTTCTGTTTGTTTTTCTGCTATATGCCAATGGTGTGACTTTTAGTTTTAAGATCCATTGGAATGTGTTATTTTGCATTTGGCATTAACATTCTTTCTATTTTCAGGTGGTGAGGACAGCAAGCAGGCCCCTGGCAGCTGGAGATATCTCCACTTTCCAGTCCTTTGTTTTTCTTGGTGGACAACTAAGCTTGGCGCTTTGTGTGCTTCTCTGTCTGAATTACTATAGGTGACATATAAGTTATGTTCTGCTTTTTAAAATTTGGTTCTAGGTCCACAGTCAAGCACAGAGAAAAAGTTGCTGGGGGAAGGGGGAGGAGGTTATTGTGGAGGAGTTGAATTTCGAAGTAAAAGAACTAGTTCAGTAATCTTTACCTCTCCTGTAATGCTGCAATGTATCTTGTGATCTTTAGACTGGCAAATAATAAACCTCTTGATATGTTTTACAGTATCATTCTGGGAGCAGCCTCTTTGTCTCTTGTGGTCACCTACCCCCTGATGAAGAGAATAACATATTGGCCACAGTTAGTTTTGGGTGAGCTGGAAATAGTTTTGCAATTTTTTTTTTCTTTGGATTGACTTTTGGGGGCGTTTTACTAGTTGGTAATTGAACTTGAGCCATCTGATTTTGTATAACTTTATATTAAAGTAAAAATACCCTATAGAAGAAATTCTGTTTTGTCAGAAGCTTCTTAAGCAATTTATAATGCCTCTAAGAGTTGATATTTGGGTTAGGGGAGTTTTGTTAAAAATTATTTCCCTAATTTGTTGGAGTGAGAGGAGGGAGAAAATAAATGTTTGACATTTGAGTTTCAGCTTTAGTTTTGGGGTTATTTCAGAACCTTTCTTACATATGCATTTGTCCTTCAGCCTCTAAAACTATTCCTATGCAGAAACTAATGGTGCTTGTATTTCAGTTTGAGCTACTAAAATGTATGTTTGAATCTTGGCCTTCACAGTCCAGCTGTGTGAACCCAGGACACAGCTACCTTCAGCTTTCTCAACCAAAACTGCCATAGCTGGCTGCTGTGCAGTCAGTTACACTAACGTCTTTTGTTATACTGACATTTAAGTTTTGTAACTTTAGACCTGTTGTATGAGTATGCTGGAATAGTTTTATGCAAATGTTTCCCTGTGCTAATTAAGTAAGATTTACATTGGCGGAAAATGCATGGCTATGCATATTTCACTTTGTATGTTCAGAGTATTTAATGTCAAGTTACTTGTATTTATTACCTTCCTGAAAATAAGTGGTAGACAAATAGAGATGTTGGTAATGTACAAAAAGCTACTGATACGATATATGCTGGAACAAATAATAGTGGATTGTATGCATGCAATATAGATAGCTCCTGGCAATCTTGTAACTTTTTTTTCTTTTACTTTTTCTGTTTTTAGGACTTACATTTAATTGGGGAGCCCTTCTTGGCTGGTCTGCCGTCAGAGGGTCATGTGAATGGTCTGTCTGTTTGCCCTTGTACTTAGCTGGAGTAATGTGGACTCTGGTATACGATACCATTTATGCACACCAGGTAGAGTAGCAGTGGGAAATTTTAGATATCACTGTGTATTTGTGTGTTTAATTTACAGCTTTGTTGTCAAACAGCAATGTTAACCTGCTGCAGTTCTTTACCCTCAGCTGAGCTAAAGCTGTACCAAAGAAACCCCAACCCTCAGACCTCTTATTGCTGCTTGCAGATGTTTTATATATCAGGTGGAAAGATGGAAGTATAGTGCACTTTTTGTGCTTATGCATTCGCACTGTACAAATAACTTCAGTGTTGGTATTAACTCTTGGCTGCTAAAGCAGGTCTAACAGCCAACCTTCTAATTTCAATTTTAATGTAAGGGCCTACAAATGAACTTAAATTGGGTTCCTAATAAGAAGCATTTGAACTTAAGCAAGGCCCCCCTTTTATTTACCTTATGAAGTGGTGGTTGGGCTGTGATTTTTTTTTTTTTTCTGATTCATCATTTCATTCTAGGATAAGAGGGATGACATCATGATCGGTGTGAAGTCAACAGCATTACAGTTCAAGGAGGATACGAAGCAGTGGCTTAGTGGTTTCAGCCTTGCAATGCTCTTGAGCTTGTGTATGGCAGGAGTGAATTGTAACCAGACATTCCCGTATTACTCAGCTGTGGCTGCTGTAGGGGCTCACCTAGCACATCAGGTTTGATGGTTTTCATACTTTTTCCATGTGGAAGTTCTTGATAAGAAATCAGAGTGCTTTTCAACTCCCATCAATTTGCCAACTATGAAGAATCTCTTTGTAGAGAACTCAAGTGTCCTGACAATAGGCTTACTTCACTTAAATACCTTTGGCAGACCTTTTGTTTGAAGAGACCTCCACTGGTTTACAGACTATAGAGCACTGTTTTTCAGTCTGTTCCTAACCAAAAACTTGTGTCAGGTTAAGCTGTGATTTCTTTTAGCTTCTAGTAGCAGCTGCAAGCCAGATCTACCTCAGTATCTGCTGCACAATCATTTTAGGTTTGAATTGTCATAGAGGCCTTACATTATAGTTTTGACACAAATGGAAATTACTTTTCTTCAGGTAGGGTTTTCTGTAAGTGTGAATGCAGAATGTAGATGGTAAAATGTGCACAACAATTGTGTGGATTTCCAAGAGCACGTGGTTCTGTGTACCACAGGGTAGCTTCCTTTTTGAATGATTATTTTCAGTTCTGCTAAATATTCTTGTGCTTACCTTCATGTTGAAGATTTCTGAATGTGTTCTTAAGTAACTGAGTTTAGAAAGCTGAGTATGCTGCAGGAGGGGTAAGTTTTTCTTAATTCATTGAATTTGTGCCTGAGATAGAGGAGTTTGGGTTATGAAGATGTCAAATTTCTATCCCACCTAAGAAGTTCACTGATAGAAAAATAACATCTTTTATTTATTTTGCATTTCTGAAGGTATACCTCATGGTTTGGCTGCTCTTGGGTTTCATTTGTCAGTTCAGTGTTTTCAGTTCCCTGTGCTTGAGGGGCTGACAGGTTTTCAAGGGTGTGGACGACATCCTGTCTTAGAAACTTGTGAGCACCATTTCAGATTATTTGATCAGAACCCAGACCTGCTGCCTCTGTACAACTACACATGGCAGAGGAGTAGGTTTTCCAAGGAAGGTTTCACTTCTTTGCATCCAGTACATTCTGGTTTTACTTCGAGTCCAATACATTCTGGTTTTATGTCTTCAGAGGCTGAATTGCAAGTTCTGCAGGTTTGGGGGATACTTTTCCATTAACCCTTTCATTTATTTTGTTTAACGCTTCCTCTTGTCAACGTTCTGAAGACTTTTTCACCAAGTTTTTTCCAGGAATACTTTTCAGTAACTTTGCTCTGGCAGCATTGTGTGAGTTGTTTTTTCACCTTTAGCTATGTCTCACAGCACACAGCTACCAAGCTGGGCAAGCCTTGCTTCTAGCTGTTGTTGCAGGTGTCCTGGTTCTGTTTTTGCAAGAGAGTTGAATGGACATAGCTAAGAGAGACTGGACTGAACCAGCCGTGTGAGATTAGGCAGGGCTAGGCACCTTCCTATGCTTCTAGTCCCTGCTTGCCCACCCCCCCCCCAGTTTATACACTGAGCATGATGTTCAACTGTCCTGTCTCTGCTCCCTCCTGGCTTCCTGTGCTCTTCCTCAGTGGTAGAGCATGGGAAACTTCAAGTCTTTGACTTAGTATAAACACTACTCAGCAAGAACTAAATAACTGGTGTGTTATCAACATTATTCTCAGACTGAAACCAAAACACAGCACAGAAAACTAACTCTATTGCAGCTGAAACCAGAAGAGCACATAAATAAGTCTTTCTGAGATTTTCCTCTGTAGGTAGCTAACTAATTTTCCAGTGGGAACTTTAAATAAAATTAAGCCCCCTAAAACCTGCCTGCAGCTTTAAATCTCTGCTGCTAGGCATTGCTCTATGTTCCAGTAAAGACAAGGCACCGAAGAGCCAGTAGTGACCCAGGCAGGGAGCAGAGACAGGACAGTTGAACATCATGCTCAGTATATAAACTGGGGGGAGTGGGCAAGTAGGGACTGATTGCTGCTCAGGGATGGGCTGGCCATCAGTTGGTCAGCAGATGTTGAGCAATTGTGCATCACTTGGGCTTTTCTGTTTGTTAGTTGTATTATTCTCTGTTTTTCATTTTATTATTGTTGCTGTTATTATTATAATAATGTTTCTCTCTATTTCAATTATTAAACTGTTCTCATATCAACCCACAGGGAGATTGAATGAGCGGCTGTGTGGTACTTAGTTGCTGACTGGGCTTAAACTGTAATACATGCCCAAATATTTTTACATTTTTAACTATCAAACCCAACACACCAGGCTCTTTATACAGTCCTTCATGGAGAGGGTCTGGGAATTGTGTCCTTATGTGATCCTTGACTTTCCTGCTGTAAGTTGATTACATTTGTGAAGTAAAAATGGATGCCAGTTATGCAAAAAAATCATTTGTAAGTGTAGCTTATTCCTGTTTCTTGTGGAGCAAAAGGTAGACTTTAGAATTTGAGATTCAGTTTTTGAAGTTACAGACTTTACTGTATCTTGTGATGAGTCAAACATAAGTTTGCAGACTAATGCTAGAATGTTTCACTGTGCTTTTGCAGATTTACACTTTGGACATAGACAAACCTGAAGACTGTTGGAAGAAATTCGCTTCAAATCGTACTGTTGGAGTTCTGCTCTTCATAGGCATTGTGCTTGGAAATCTGTGGAAGCAAAAAGACTTAAAAAATGCAAAAGAGCCCTTAGAAAACAGGTAGTTGAAAGTACTATAAACAGTTGTGCTGAAATGAAAGTACTGTAAGAAGGAACATGGTTACAACTGTAGCTACTTTATACTGTTTATAAAAGCTGGTGAAAACATTCTTGTTTCTAAAAAACATGCGAATGAGGTTATTCTATAGTGTAAGTTTTAATCATACTTAAATGACTTCAAACTCCTTAGAAGGTTCAACAAGTGAAGCTGCTCTGCTGCTTCTGTGCAGTACAGGCAAACTTCTGTCAAGCTCTCAAGACTGCAAACCCAGGATTTTACATGAAACAAATGTCTCTTAATGACAGCACATAGGAAAAGGCAGAGTGATTTCAGGATGTAAATAAAAATCTCTCTGTACATGTTTGGTATTCTGATTTCTGTTACATGAGTTGTGATAAATTTTGAGTTGTAGCTTTTTGCATAAAGAGCTGCAATAGAAACTTTTGTCCTGACATGTCTAGAAGCAGGCAGGACTCTGAGTGCGTGAGGTCCAGAATATGAAGTCAACAGAGAAGTATTTAAAACTACCTTTTGCTCTTGCTGTGATTGCTGGCAGTGATTCTTTTTCATGTGCAAAGAACAGGCTTCTGCAAAATTTCCTCCCCAGAATGAGCTGAGCTCATTTATCAAGAACAGTTTGAACACAGATTTCTGACTTGAAAACAGAGCAGCCCGGAGTTGTTGCCAAGAGTGCGTGACTGGTGGCTTACCCTGACCTGCAAGTTCCTCATGCAAAATGATCCTCATTCTTATTTTTAGTTGTATTCATTTTGACTTATGCCTTTTGGTTTTATTTGTAGTCTTACAGGAAGAAGTTGTTTATAGGAGGATGCCTGTAAACAATAAAAATAGCAACTGCAGGCTAGCAAGTACATTGCTCCAAACCATTACTGTTTTCAGCCAGTTTATCTTCGCCTAGTTACGTGATTTGCACTATAGTTAACCTTTAACTCAGGGTGTTACAGAGCTTGTATGGCATATTCAGGAATTCATTTCTGTGGAAGGAGCAATGGACAAGCCTGTTCTGGGAGAATGATACCATGGAGTTTATCTCAGTTCACAAACTGATAGGCACTGGCAAGCAATGCAAAGTGGCTTTGTGTATGCCTGTATGTGGGGGTGTGGTTTGGTGGTGCGGAGTGTTCAGTTGCCAAACTTGCTATGGTATTCCCACAAGCTTTCTTAATGTCTGGTCTGCTCCTTGAGTGGTATGGCACAACTGTGTGTCCAGCGGCACCAAAACCAAGCTTGCATACCGTTCTAGCTCTGAAGATGGTTATTATGTTTTCAGGTTATTTAAGCCAATAGATCTGCTGGACACTGCAGTTCAGAACCAGGCATTCAGGGTATGTTAACTGTAGTCTTGCATTACCAACAGTGGTGGACAAGTGAAGAAGCTCCTGTTGCCAGTCAATGAGAAAGCATAGAATGAGTCAGTGGCTTTGGTCACATTTTTAGGTGCCTGGAACAGACTTCTGTGTGTTTTGAACACTTCTTCTTGGACATACACCTTGTAAAGTTGTGATTTTTCCTTCTACTATTTAAACTAGTGATGATAAATACGTTTTTGAGCAAATTAGAAGGAGTAATTTTTCACCTTGACTGCATATAAGACAAATAACATAAAAATGTTAGGAAGCATAACTGCTTTTAGGGCTTCCTTGGTCCTTATACAGAAATTCTTAAATAGGATTATGATTTTGGGTGGAGGAAGTATTACATTCAGGAAGAGCAGTTAAAAAATAAGGAATAATAAGTTTCTGAACAATTGAGTTGCATTTTGTAGAGGGAGAATTGGATGCATGCAGTTTTGTGTTGAACTTTGATCATAAGGCTTTTACTTGTAATAAAGTTTTGTGATGTAATTAGTATAAATCGGTTTCTTAATACTTGTAACATTACCTCAGAGAGGTTGTGCCAAAAGTTATTAATCTGTTTTTAGCATATTAAAGTGTCTCTAGGTAGCTTAGATTTGGAATTTTTGGAGTGCTTTGGACCTAGTGGGGTCCTTTGCCCAATGACAATGTGCCACAAGCGTTTGTCTTGTAATGAGAGGGAGTAGGAGGTGTAGCTAAGTAGAGTAAAAATTCAAGTTATAAAAACAGTCTTCATTTTCAAAATGTTAAAATCATTGCATGTTTTCTGTGGGGTTTTCAAATTAATATCAAAATGCATATTACAGAGATAAACCATAGCTTTATGTTAGATTCATTGCCTGAGAAACAGAGAATGGTTTAGATTCTAGGCTATAATAGTGTCATTTTTATAAGCATTTTGTGGTTTGTACACAGAAAAATAACTTTTAAAGTGCAAAATAGACAAAGGATGAACTACTTCCTGGATAAAACCCTGTTTGTATCTGCTGGCAGGTATATGTGCAGATCTTCTCCTTCCATTCCCAAGCTATTCTATTCCAAAACTTCACAAAGACACTCTCTGCTGTAGTTAGATACAGTCTGTTAAATAAATCTCAAATACACATATTTCTAAGCAGCATCTTCCTTGTTAGCTAGTGTGCTTTTGCACAGATAAGCATTGTCCTCTTGAAGTTTCTACTCCACTTCCTTTTCCAAGTGTTCCTCTGCAGGATCTTGTGATAATAAATGCTTTTGGAGGTAGCAGGAAGGTCAAATGTGCCTTGCAAAGAAAAAAGCACTGGCAGTTGCTCAATGAGACAAAGGACTCTGTAACCAACACAAATGCTTGCCTTTGTGTGCTCCTGTTGTACTTTGTAGAAAAGTGTATTGAAGCAACACCAGCTCTTTGTGCAGGAGTAGTAGTACACAGTAGGATGACAGCTCCTCCGCCTTATGGGCAACAGTTGCCAAAGCATCAGCAGCCCTTTGTGGTGGGGCTGCATCTTTGACTCAGGACATGGAAGCTTTCAAACTCACTCAGGGGGAGGGACTCACTATAGGGTCATCCAGGATGAAAAGTGTCTGAATTTTGCTGTTTGCTTGACACACTTGTGAGATGGGCCAATGATAACCTCATGAAAATCAACCAAGCCAACTGCAGCGTCCTAAACCTGTGTTGGAGCAATCCCATGCACAGCTACAGATGGAGCAAAGAAGAGATTAACAGAATCATAGAATAGTTAGGGTTGGAAAGGACCTTAAGATCATCTAGTTCCAGCCCTGTGGAGAATGACTTGGGGGTGTTAGTTGATGAGAAACTGAACATGAGCCGGCAGTGTGCGCTCGCAGCCCAGAAAGCCAACCCTATCCTGAGCTGCATCAAAAGGAGCATGACCAGCAGGTCGAGGGAGGTGATCCTACCCCTCTACTCTGCTCTTGTGAGACTTCATTTGCTGTATTGTGTGCAGTTCTGGTGTCCTCAACATAAAAAGGACATGGAACTGCTGGAACAAGTCCAGAGGAGGGCCACGAGGATGATCAAGGGACTGGAGCACCTCCCCTACGAGGACAGGATGATAGAGTTGAGGCTGTTCAGCCTGGAGGAGAGAAGGCTGTGTGGAGACCTCATAGCAGCATTCCAGTATCTGAAGGGGCCCTATGGGGATGCTGGAGAGGGACTCTTCATGAGGGACTGTAGTGATAGGACAAGGGGTAACAGGTACAAACTTAAACAGGGGAAGTTTAGATTGGATCTGGGGAAGAAATTCTTTAGTGTAAGGGTGGTGAGGCACTGGAATGGGTTGCCCAGAGAAGTTACGAATTCTCTATTGCTGGCAGTGTTCAAGGCCGGGTTGGACATAACCTTGGGTGGCATGGTTTAGTGTGAGGTGTCCCTGCCCATAGCAGGAGGTTGGAACCTGATAATCTTAAGGTCCTTTCCAGCCCTGACTATTCTATGATTCTATGTTCTTGTGTTTCTTAGCAAAATCCAGGTAGAATTTCTTCCCTATGAGGGTGGTGAGGCACTGGCACAGGTTGCTGAACGAAACTGTGGTTGCCTCATCCCTGGCAGTGTTCAAGACCAGGTTGCATGAGGCTTTGAGCAATCTGGTCTAGTGTGAGGTGTCCCTGCCCGTGGCAGGAGGTTGAACTTGAATGAACTTTTAGGTCTTTTCTAGCCCAAAGTGTTCTGTGATCCTATGGTTGATTCTTGGTAAATATGTTATCATTAATGCAAGGGGTCAGATTTTTCCATCCCTCTAATTTCAGGAAAGAATGCACTGCAGGTACCTAGTTCAGGAGCTGTGGTGTACAAACACCGCAGATGGGGAACATGGCACACCGTGTGGCTGGAAGGCAGTCCAGCTACTGAGAGTCACCAGGTCTGTAGGTCACTGGTATCATGACATGGGAACAGAAAGAGGGCTTGACTCAAAGTCAGAAAGGTGTGCCAGTATGTGGAAGGATCAGAGCATCCTGTGGGCTGAAGTCACTAAAAACACAGCTGAAAACTAAGATACCCCTTCACCTGTAGCAGCATGACATTGTGGTTAGCCAGTATTCAAGGAAGATGCTGAAAGCACAGACTGATGTGAAGAAGGGCTGGTGTGGGAAACCAATGCTTCAGAAGTGGGAGAATGTATTTTGTGGATGCTTCTTTGTTTTTTCTTTTTGATTAGGACAGGAAAAGGACCATTCTTATTTCTAAACACACCACAGTGCCAATACCACAGAGAGAAGAACCGTTCCAAACAGCTTGAAAGCAAAGCTGACAAGAAAAATGTGGATTTTAACCAGCCATAGGGAATGTGACATTCTGATACTAGCTGAAGGCTATTAGTATGAAGGCGCTAGCTCCTGGCATACCAGAGAGGTGAGTTTCCTGCAGTGCCTCCCTGTAGTTTGTGATGGAGGCAAAAGGCCAGAGTGAATTTTGGCACAGTACCAGAATTACAAAGGAAATGACAAAAAAAAAAAATCTTGTTTGCACTCCTCCTAATTGTGGTGGTTAAAACCCACCATGCCCCTACCCCCAGCCAGTCAGCTGTACGCACTGTGGTAGCTGCACCCATGGTGGTTTTGCTTGAGCTAAGCAGGAAAAGGTCTAATACAACTGAAAACAAAACAAAATTGCCAACCAGAAAGAGTCTTCAAATGCCAGTTCAAAACTTCCATAAGCAAAGCTTTAGTTTCTGGAAGATGAAGCAGAAAATCCCTGCCCTAATGACAAAACCGACCAAACCAAACCCCCCAAACCCACCCCTGGACGTTTACACCAGCAGAATACAATTCACTGAAATTAAAGAGCTGCTTGGCTATGGTAGGCAAAGTAACAAGGAGAAAGACCTAACACAAAATACATTGCTTTAACTGCAAACATTTAGCAAGCCTAGAGGGCACCGGGAGAAGGGAACTACATGCCCATTACACAGTGCCTTGTTTTTTTCATGGACTGACATCAAAGTATTGTTCAGCTGTGAATGAGAAGTATATTGAAGTGAAAAAATGTTGCTCCAAGTTAACCCTGCAGGCCACAGCACATGCATAGCATGAGTGAGCCGTTCAGAGGAAAGACTTCAGTGGTGTTAAGTGGCTGCTTAATGGAAAGACCTGTGTGCTTTGTGTTGGATGTCATGCTGTAGCATGGCCAAATATGTAGAACGTATTTTCCAGTTTCATCAGTCCTTATTTCCCCAAAATGCTGTCATGCTGTTAATGGCTTTTACAGGAAATGTGTAAATGGAAATGAAAGTACCGCAGAGAAAAATGAAGGAAAGGACAGACTTTGTGTACACCATAATGTGATTTTTGGCAGTGCCTGCATTACTGTTATACTTTATTCAAGCATTGGTTGGAAGGGACTTTAAAGAATTTGTTTGCATAGTGTTGGCATGATGCTTTTTTCCCATCCAGCTAACTTCCCTCATGCATGACACCAGGCATAGATGCAGTAATGCAACAAATGAAAGATTTGGCAGGTCACTGTAAAAGGCATCATGCTGACAGTGTCTGACAGAAAGAGGGGCTGGGAGGTTCCTGTCTCCTTCCTGCTTGGGGTGAAGATCCAGGGCAGAAAGCCAAGTCTCCCTAAGCACATTATCCATGAGGCTAATAGGGCTGAGGTTGCTCTTGTCATACTTGCTCAGACCATAAAGGGCTAATACTTATGGAGTGAGCAAAGCCTGGCAAGCAACGAGCTGAGCTGTCTTCTATACATTCTGTTATGAGCAATTTAGATAGCAGGAAACGTTCAACTCGGAGTCAAATAGGTGTCTCTGTAAGCAAGATATAACAAAGGGTGTCGGCCTAGGTCCTATTGAAGCAAATTCTGATAAAGCACTGGTAAAAGAGGAAGGTGATTCGTGAGTTCCAAGAAATGATTTAAATATAAGTAGGACTTTCCTGGGAAATTTAATGAATGTGTATGTATCACTGTCATGCAATGCCTGCTTTTGGGAATGCCAAGTGGAAGGATCTCCGTGTCTCCAGCTCTGCAATAAGGAATGCCTTCTTTCTAAGATTCCAGTGCAAGTCTTAGAGAGTTTTATTCGCTGACTTTTATGGTGGGGTAAAGGACAGGCTGAAGGTCTGGTGTTGTTGCAGTGCATATGTCCTCTCCTGGCTGACACATGATAAAGACCCAGTTGTAGACCCCAAGCAGGGCTCTGGCACTGGCAGGTTCATCCCTTGTTGGGTCTTTACCTGGCAAGGGTTGTCTCCACAGCCAGCACAGCCCAGGAAGCAATCACCCATTTTAATATGCTGAGCAGTACAGGGAGAGAGTCCTCTCGGTCCTTTCTGTGTCTCTTAGCCTAGTCATGAGATGCTGTGCTGTCAGAGGTCCTTTGAGATGCTAAGACATCAATGCAGGGAAGACATCTGCTACAGAGGGGGTGCAAAGGTGGTGACTGTTGTACCTATCTGCTGTCTTCAGGCCTTGTTCAAGAAATCAGTGGCAATGCATGGGGGACAATGACAACAAAAAAGTTGTCTTCAAGAGTTTGAGCTGCTCGGTACTGATTTATTTACACCAAGGTAAGTCAGAAGGTACTTCCAAAAACTGGAGGTTAAACACACAGGGAACTGCCATGAGAGGCTATCAGGGGGAGTGTGCTGCTTGCTGTATAAGTCATATTGAAGAAATCCCATCGTATGCAAGAAGCATCATGTGCACACATGATGAGGGGAGAAACAAGGCTGCTGTGGAGAGAAGATGAGCAAGCTCTCCTTCAAGCAGGACTCATGATCATGTGCACACAGCAGATGTGGAGCTGCGCAGCTTCCCCTGCTTGCACATCATCTGGCCCAGCTCTCAGATTGCCTTCTCTCACCTGCCTTAAAAAACATCTTTGTTATTGAGTAGTAAAGGCCCTTTTTAACCCGCAGCTCAACTTACTCTACTAAGTAACGTCAATACATTCTAAAAGTACTTGTTGCATGTCAACTTCTGTTACAAAGTGTGTTGGGTGTCATTCTGCCAATACCATGGTTAATGTTGGATTAACTCTGTGGTGTATGACGTGTGGCTGCTCACTCAGCTCAGGTTTTGGGCTAATGCGTTCCTTGTGTACGCTGGGAGCAGCACCGCCAGGTTAAAGCAAGGGCATCATGTATGCTGGACACAAGGGACAGAAGGGAAGATCCATTGTTCCTTGCAGCATGGTGGCAGCAGCAGACAGCTTGGGATAAAATTCCTGGGAGGCCATAGAAATGGCATAGAACACATGTTCAATGTGGAAGGTAGACACTGGTCAGCTTACCAAAAAAAGCCTCTGGAACTGGTAGCCAGACTTCCGAGGTTCTTCCCGCTTCCAGCCACTGACTGGGCATGAGGATGGGGACAGGAGGACCACACTCACACTCTCTGATAGCTTCTCTGCTTGTGCATAAATGCAAGGCAAGTGAATGTGTGAGTTAGGGAATTAATTTAGAAAACTAATGAATTGAACTAGTCTGATACATGGAGGTTGACCTGATTGTTGAGTTTTACCTTAGCTGTTTTTTAACTCCTGAGCTCCTCAGATGAAGTCTGATTCTCAGGGGACATTTTCCAGTAAATCTGAATGGAGGAAGAGTAGCACTGCTGACAGGATGTTGAGAAGTAACAGAAGATGAGGGCAGGAAGCAGCTCAACCAGGCTGTGTGAAACCTCTTGTGACAAATCTTTGCACAAAGCCAGCGTGTGACCACAGATGGATGTGAAACCACTTTTCTTATTTCTTTCCTTTGGGTCCAATGTGCTTCGCATGAGCCATATAATTGAGGATCTGGGACCCTTGGCCCCAGTTTTATGCTCCTTGCTCTGTGCTGGACCTCATGTTTGGAAGTCTCCCAGCCATACCCCAGCACCGTGTTGTGTCTGATGAGCCAGCCAAGCCCACCCACTCCACTGTGTGAAGTGTCCCTGGCATGGGAAGGGCAAGGGACACACACACATGGGCAGGGTACAGTTCTCTCCTTGTACCAACTGTAGCCACTTAGGTTTTGAAGAGATGTGAAACTGACACTTAGCTACATTTCTAAGGGCTGTGAATATTTCTCCCAACACTTGCTCAGGTCCTTTCTCCACTGGCTTTTATAGTTAAAAGGACTTCCCTTTCTTCTGAGTCATTCCTTTTCACATGAGTCATTCCAGGTTGCGGGAAAGAAGCATGGTCTGGGTGAGAGGGTCTCTTCTGTCAAACCAGTCATACTGATTCAGAGAAATCTCCAGGAACTCGCCAACAAAGCTTTAAGTTGACAAGCAGGTATTCTTTATTGCAGCACTGGGAGACACAAGGGGATCACTCCCCCACGGGGGAATCACTGCTCCATGTGTGTCTCTACCAAGCATCAACCAAGCTGTGATTATATTGTCGTTAAACACACATATTCATTAGACTACATACATTACATCATACTTTTATAGAATGCACACAAAAAAATGGTAGTGGGTTTTCAACCCCTGGTGGTTATTTCTTCATCTCTTTGTTTTAGGATTGTTGTCATATCAGTCATATCACTAACCACCAGGTGATTCTGGCAAAGCTTATCTTAGTAATTTCCTTTCTCTATAGTTGCTAACAAAGCCTAAAGTTCTTGAGGTTACTTATTTACAACCCAATTCTTCAGTCAACCCCATTCCTCAAACCACCCTATTCTTCAGCCAACTCCATTCTTCAATAAGCAAAAGCCCTTCTCTGTGTCTGAAATGAAACCCTGAGCTTCTTACTCTGCCATTTGAAAGGGCTGGTGGGACCACCACTTTGGAGACAGACCCCCAGGCACCCTCCTACCAAGCAGCCCCCCGTGACCTGTACACCAGTGGGCTTACAATGGATCCTCTGATAATGAACAACCTGCTTTTTGCCACTGAAGACACCAGGGTGGGTATAACTAATAGTACAAGGCAGTGTACTGGGGAAGGTGGCTCTGCTCATTTGCAGCAGTGTTGGAAGTTGTGTGTTGGAGTGTTTTCAAATGGTATGGAGAACAAGTGGGAATGCCTGCATGTGGTTTGTGCCAGCATAGAATAGAATAAGCTAGTTTCTGCCATGTCCCTGCAAAATACAATAGTAAACCACGTAATTTATACTTTGTTCTCTGCAGAGAAAGCAGAAGTGTATTCAGGAAGAAGTGTTTGTTTTTTTTTTTTAAAGACTCCTGAGTCTTTATCAAAATTACACTTACTGCAATACATGTTAAATTGGTGAATATTAATTTCAGCTGATTTTTTCCATTGCCTCCTCATAATCCTTTATTCTTACTGTGTGGAAAAAGGCATTACAGGTTTGGATTGGTTACCATGTTTCTTTCTGGCTATTGAGGAGTTTTGCCCTTGGCCTTGCTGTGGCTAACAGAGGAGGGCTTTGCAGCTGACTGCCTGTCTTCCTGCAGTGCCACTTCAGGGATGAGGAGAAGCCGCATGTGAAGGGGACCACAGCCATCAGCCATGAGCAGATGGTCAGGCCCTGTGGTGGCTGTGATGGGAAGTGATGGGCCAGTGCTGGGTGATGGTGATGCTCCTGATGAGTTCCAGGAGCTTGTGTTTTGATTTCACTGGTGAGATATTTACAGGGTTTTTTGATTGACTTAAACAGCAGGTGACGGGAATGAGCTGATGCAGGTGTTTGTGGTGGTGGTTTCTCAGAGTGGCAAAGGGCAGTTACACCTTGATGCACTGGAATTGCAGGTTTCTATGGAAGAAAAGCACTTGCAGGGTCTGGGTGCTCAGATAATCAGTGTCACCCCATCTCTGAACAGAGCTTTAACAGACTCTTAAAATCCCTAAGGTGTTGCTGATGAGCCTTTTAATGCGTTATCTCCCGTAATGACTGCATTTCAGCTTCCCTTCTCCCTCCTTCCTCAGCAGATTCCCAACCTAGTCTAGCCAGCTGATGGGATGTCAGGTATCTCCTCTTCTAGAAAGCATTGGCTGAACTACAACTTTTTGCAAACTTCAATTTCCTCAGTCCCTTGCAATGTTTGGTTTGGGGTTTTGTTTCATTTGTTCTTTTGTTTGTGGTTGGTTTTGGTTTTTTTGGTTTGTTTTTTTTTTTTTTTAATGGAAAAAAAAAAAGTGGAAAAAAGAAATAAAAAGGAAGCACGTACAATGCAGCTAGAGGTCAGCCAGGCAGCCCCGTCATAAAGCAGTGATAGCTGCAGTTAAACTCTGGAGCCGTTGGAAGCCAAGGGGAGCAATCAGGGCAGGGCTTACTGTTAGCAGTACTGTTGGTAAAAAGGCTCCGCTCAATGCGCCATAAATTGCAGCCTGCTGATTCAGAGACGACTCCAGGAACAAACTTGCCAACAAGGTTTTCTAGTTGACAAGCAGGTACTCTTTTTATTGTGGTGCAGGGAGACATGAGGGATAGCTCCACCTAATATGTGTGTCTCCGAATTACCACTTAGGCCATCCTTACGTAGTCCCTTGGGCATACGTACATATTCATGAGGCTACACATGAATTACATAATTTTCCAGACAGCTTCCAGCGTATGTACAAAAATGTGGTGGTGGTCTTTGAAAGTCGTTTACTTCTTCCAACAATCCTCATAACTACTGGCAGTCTTTGAAGCACTAGCTTAATTAGCATTACAGACATAGCAATCATCCTATCCTTCTACCTATCAGACTTTGAATCTGTGTTGCTCCTGCCAAGCAGCAGCCCAGACCTTTCTGTGCTCTCTGCACGCTCTGTGCGTGGGTCTGGGAAATGATAATCACAGTCCTGGTGTTACAGCTTCTCTATGAAACATGGAAGTGTATCCAAACCTGTCAGTGACTCGCACAGGGCATGAGCAGTTAAATATTTGGGGCAGATTGGTGAAGAAATAGTAAATATTAGTTTCTCATGGAGGGAAATGGATGTGCATATAGTAAGGACTCAGTTAATTTTACAATAGCTGGGCTATGAGGCTTGTGACAAGCACTTAGGGAACCAACCTGATTTTTACAGAAAGCCTCCACATGAGGTATATTGATTAATCCAGATGTATCCCTAAGAAGGAGCAGGGAGCATGACTGCTGAAGATGGAGGAGAGGATTAAAAGGAAAGGTACCATCGTGTCCTGCTGCCTCCTTATCTGGGCTAAATGGAAGTAGAGGAGGACAGTCAGGGCTGGGGCTCCCCCCCATCAGTGGCATGGCACAGGGTGCCGACCAGCAGAGAGCCACCCAGCGATGCAGGTGGGTCTAGTTGTTGCTAAACAAACCCAGTTGTTGCTCTCTGAGAGCATCCTGGTTTGACTCCTGCATCAGCAGGCTGGGACAGGGGCTGTTCTGGACACTGCTGTCCCTTTCACTCAGTGTAACCAGTCTGCCGTCGCCCAAGCCTGGTTGTGAAAGCCAGCAGATCTGCACAACCCCTTCATCTGAAGCCTTTTCTCAAGAAATGGGAAAAGCCCGGAGTGATGGACCCCGCAGTGCTCTTTATCTAGTCTGGCCTGGAATCTGAGAAGTATGCTTTTCCTTTAGGGAAAAATGGTGGGGAAATGTCTATCCCAGTGAACACA
Organism: Forpus xanthops; assembly: GCA_032466535.1. Classification (NCBI taxonomy): domain Eukaryota; kingdom Metazoa; phylum Chordata; class Aves; order Psittaciformes; family Psittacidae; genus Forpus; species Forpus xanthops. The sequence goes on from JASSUY010029528.1 coordinate 23,585, forward strand.
CATCACTCAGAGCTATTCTCCTCCAGACAATAACCTCATGTACACCATTAAGGGAATGAGACAATATACATGCAATCACTTCTTTAAAAGGCTGATAACAGTCTGTCATTTAATTGGGGGGCAGGGGAAAATAAAATTGCGCAATATCTATAACCACACTGAAAGGGCACAGTTTCTGACCTCCCCTTCTAGTTACCTCCCACCATTACACTTGCTTACCACTGCCTGCCAATAACAGCTTCTGAGAAAGAGAAACTTTAGTTTCATCTTCCCCAGAGCGTCTTTGTGCAGGGCTTCAGACAACAAGAAGGGACTGGCAGAGGCTGCTCACCAGAAGGTTGGTTCTCTTAAAGCATGTGAATAGTAAAAACCTGATAATCTGGGAAGAGTGGGATAATAGTAAAAAGGATTTTGTTGTGGTTTGGGTTTAATTCTGTGAAATTAATTTTGTCAATTTTGTGAAATTGGCTTTTAATTTTTTTTTTTTTTTTTTTTTTCTGCCCAGGACATTTTTTAAAGCCAAAATATGGCAAATCCTACTTTGGGAAGGGGGGTGGATTAAAAAAGGCTAGGCAAGAAAGCTGGATTATGGAGAGGTTATTTCTTCTGAGCTTCCTCCTCCTTCCAGCATTGTGTAACTGCATTGAAGGACTCTGCTGGTACTTTGCTCTCTGTTTAAATTGTATTCTTTCTTGTCTACATGGACGCTTAAGATGAAATTCCTCTTAGCAAGACTGTTTTGTTGTATGTGTTTCCTAGTGGACTCTGAGGATGTGCTGAATGTAGCTGCTGTCCTGCCAGAAGCTTGGGTATCAGTTGCTTTTGTATATTGCTGCCTCCTCTCCCTATGTATTTGCTGTCCTTTCCAATGGAAGTGCTATTGGTGACAAGAGCAGCTTAATGTTGTGATCATTAATGTTTGCAACTATGAGAGAAGAAAGGATGTGAATAATGCTCAGGATAGAGTATACTGTGAGTTTCTGAAGGTGTAGAAAGCAGATTTGCCATGTGTTGGTGGCATTGCCATGGGTCAGCAGAGGGTATCGCTTGGAGGCAGTGCTCACTCTCAGCCTCTCTCTGGATACACACCTGGTGCAGTGCCTTTGCCTCCATCCACACCGGGCTCACAGGCTGGTGTGTGCAGCCTGGTGAGCCAGGAGTGGGATTTCTGGAGAAGTGTAAATTTCCCCAAAGGGTGGAGCGGGAAGGAGACGACCCCCCCCCCCCCCCAGCACTATTCACTCAATTTCGGTTTCTATTCTGCTTTCTGAGCTCAGGAGCTGGTGGGGAGGAGCCATAAGACCCAGCAGGGGTTCTGCCTTTGCCAAGAAAGTCTCAACAAATGTGAGCCGACAGGGGCTTTGAGTTTTCCTTCCTCTTTCTTCTGCTAGTGCATAACTAGAAGAACATGGACTCAGGGCAAAACTTACTTGTAATTGTTATCTGCAAATGTTTTGTGTTGTTTTTTTCCTTGGCTGGGAGAACAGGAGCATAGAGCTTTTTGCTTTGATTTTTTTCTTTAGACCTCAGGCTTATTGGTTTTCAGGGTTTACTTGCTTGTTTAACCACAGGAAGTCAAGGACTGTGGTTCAAACTCGGGACATTGCATTGAGTTTCTGCCTTTCTGGCTCTCTATGACAAGAAACCGGAGATACTCGTTTTCTACAGCACCTTTTTTGCATGGAGCCTGGCTTCGTTATGAGGAAGCTTCCTGCATGCTTTCTATTCATGCCACACCAGCCTTGTGCAAAATATGCCGAGTTCAACAATCAAAATGCCCGAGTCACTGGGTTTAGCCTAGGTTCACTGCCCAGCCCTGCTCGGCACAAGGGAAATTGGTGAACTGTGTCTATGTGCTAGTGAAGCCTTTCTGGGGAACGGCAGTGGCTTGACGCTATTTTGAAGGCTGGATAAAATGTCAGAAAATGCAGAAACCTGGAGAAGGTGTAAATGTGGGTAAGATAGGGTCACGCTTTGCCACACATCCAATGGCAGCAAAAGGCTGTCTGCTGAAGAGCAATGGCAACCAGCTCAGTTGGGGGACCAAACCGATTGCCAATGTTTTACTAACTGTCCTATTCCCCTCTGATCTCTTTCAGAAGAGCAACTAAGAATGGCTGTCCCATCCGTTGTGACAATCCAGCCACAGTACGGCATGGTTGTGCCCGCTGCCTCGAGAAACATGTGGCAGACAGGGTTGATGGACTGCTGCACAGACTGCAGCGTGTGTGAGTGGTCCCATCTCTCAGCTGTCAGCAGCGATGTGCTGCAGTCAGTCCCATGCCCTCTTGGGATGCTTGTCTCACCCTGGCCACTTGGGTCGGTGGTGTGACAGCTACAGTTGTGTAGCCTGGTCCTCTCAGTTCCCTTCCCAATGGCAGTGGTGCTGGGCGGGCAGGCAGAGCCTCACCTGTTGCTGTGTTTCTCTCTCTGCCAGTCTGCTGCGGTTTATTCTGCTTCCCCTGCCTGGCATGCCAAGTGGCTGGGGACATGAATGAGTGCTGCATGTGTGGGACCAGCGTGGCCATGAGGACACTCTACCGCACCAGATACAACATCCCGGTCAGTGGTTAACCTGCCCCTCACTGTGCTGTGGGGCTGGAATATGAGGTGCCCCCGAGACCCCTCACTCTGCATATGAGGGATGAGCATAGGGTTGCAGCAATCTCCACTCACTCTTTTTTTTCACACTTCTTTATCCTGAATGATGCCAGGAGCATAGAACAGGGGTTGGGCCACCCTCTGGTGCACTGCTCCCTGAGATGGTGTCCAACAACACTTGCTAATGATTAATCGGACACAGTTCCTTCCCAGCACCTTTCACTGGGGGCACAAGTCCTGCCTTCAGCTGCTGCTGACCACAGCTGATGCTTCCCCATGCTATCCCCAATCTTTGAAAGATGGGAAAGATTTGGGAGAATTGTGGGCAGGCCAAAGAACAGATTATGTCTGTTGCACATATAAACATCTGCCATCCCCAGACAAACCATGCTGGCCCAAAAAACCCTCTTGCTATGTGTGTGTTTCATCCCAGCTTTAAAACTTGGAAGCCAAAAGATTAGCTATCTGAAGCTTGCAGAAAGGGCTCATTCCTTCCTTTCCACTACGTGTAGGACCTCCAGCACTGGTTTCTAGTGTCTGCTACTCAGGACAGTGAAGCCAGCCAGGAAACAAAGGGCACACAACCTAGAGTGTACTAAACTCTTCTTGGCTGAAGTGTGGCTTTTAGGAAGCCTCCACCCCTAATCAATTTCTTCCTAACAGGGATCCATTTGCTCTGACTTCTGTATCAGTATGTGGTGCCTTATGTGCTCTGTTTGCCAAATTAAGAGAGACATCAACCGGAGGAGGGAGCTGGGCATATTCTGGTAAGCTGAGTATGCTGGTACTGGTTTATAGAGCTACTGCCTCACATAGCCATGCAGCTTCCTGGAGTCTCTTCTGCCAATGCCTGACCTGTAACACAGTCACTTCAGCAGGGAAATGGCCATGGGCGAGTAACAAGAGAGACCTGTCTCTCAGCACAATATTGCTGGGAAACTTGGGAAGCAAGGGGTGGGGAGGACTGAGGAAGCACATACAGTGTGGTGGGGCATGGTTCCACTCCCTGATCTTCCTCTCCCATCCCACTGCAGATGCTGCCGTCCTTGCTGTGCCCTGCAGAGCTGCTGTGGGCAGGTGTCACCGCATTCTTGGCTGTTGGGAAATGCACCATGGAGAGGTTGCCTCGACTATAGTTGATTTCCCTTTCCCCAGATAACAGCAGCAATAAAGAGCAGTTTGTTTTCCAGCCTGTGTGTGTGTCTTGCATTACCTGAGAGCACTCATCCTTCTCCTGCCTGTCTTGGCAGCCCCTGGTACAGCTGACATTTCCCTGCCCCTGCTGCAGAGACAGATTTTCACTGTATTTTGTAATTACTCCACTTTTAGAAAGGATGTTCAATGCATAGGAGGAGCCAGTGATGGATGAGCAACACACTCATCCAAGCTGTAAAATCTGGCAAAGTGACTTCTGTCCCAGGGCACAGCCAGGACTTCTGGCACGTGAGTGATGGCTGCAGGCCACTGAGTGCTGAGTTGCCCCTGCTGCAGTGGCCCCAGTGGCCATCCAGGGCTGCTAGCCAGTCTGAACATAAAGCTGCCTGGCCCCATCCCATCCTACTGGGTTGCAGAGACACTTTTGTCTATGGTCCCTGTGCAGGAAATTCCACCAGCACGTGAAGATGACCAGAAGTTTAGAATAGCTTCTAGACAAGGAACAAGTAAATGCACTTCCCTGACAGTGTTCAAGGCCAGGCTGGAGGGGGTTTTGAGCAACCTGGTCTAGTGGAAGGGCAGCTGGAACTGGATGAGGTTTGAGGTGACTTCCAACCCAAAGCATCCATCTATTCTGCGGATCTGTGATTGAAAACCTGGTCCGACCGTGGGTTGGCCAATCCCTCTCCATGGGCAAACCCTGCCGCCTCCTGGCCACATCCAGGCACAGCTCACCCTCCTGCTGCTAGCGGTAGGTAACGCTGTGTCCAAAAGGCGGAGGTTACATCCGCCCGTCTCTCCATCGGTCTCTGAGAGCCTGCTACAGGATTTTTGATCCCTACAAATCTTCCCCTATCTTCACTGACTAAGGAAAATATGATATTTCTTCCCCCTTTACCTTCATCTTTACTACAAACTTTGTGAAGGGCAGGTGGAGATCTATCAGTCCTGTGGGGTGGGTTTGCATTCTAGTGTCCCTAAACCCCAGATAGCCCAGACAGTCCTATGAATGACCCCTGGAAATGCAGCAAACCACATTTTTAGCCTGCGAGGTGAAGGCTAGTGGAGGGGGGGAGAGAAGAAACACCATGCTGCTGCTTCATCCCACCAGAGCATGGACTTGATTTTGTGGCTGTACCTCAAGGCTGCACCTGCGTCACCCAGTTATGGTCAGTTCTTGCTGATGCTCAGGCTTGACAAAGAAAAGGCGCTGCACCTGTAGCAGCAGAACAATTAAGGCAGTGCAGGAGCCTGAATACAAACTGTCCTCTACCAAAAGAATTATGTCCCATCAGGGCTCTGGGGCTGCAGGAGCCTGTCAGAAGAGGCATCAAACTTGCAGCAAGCTGCCTTCAGCAGGGAATTGCGCAAAGCAGCAGCTAAGCTGGTGTCTGGTCTGTTAGTCAGAGGGAGCAGAGGTCATTCACTAGGAAGCACCCAGAGCATATAAAGGATGAGAACCAGGAAAAGGACATGCATCTCCTGGGACAAAGGCGGCTCATCAGGTATGTATGGCTTGGCTTTGCTTTGCAAGAACTGCGATGCAAAACTATGGAAACTGCTCATGGCTGAAGTGTTGCTGGGGAAGGGGAAAGGGTGGAAATGGTAAGATTTTCAACCTGAAAAGCTACTTCGAAGCTAAACTAGAGCATGCTGGGTGCTGCTGACAGGCATCACAACAGAAGCGGCAGCAGAGGTAAAGGATAGCAGCTTTTGCACTGTATTGTTTGTGCACCTATACGTGTCACATCAAAATGCCAGTTTATGACCTTGGTTATGGGTGAAATGTGCCTGCATGCACCTCAGGATCATGCTCTGGAGCTGTAGATTTGGGGGCACCCAAGGTGATGTGCTGGGCCTGGGCAGCCTCTCAGGAGATGAGCATGCAGTGGAGGCTCCTCCAGGCTGCTGCCTGCTCATACCACAGCCTCCATCCATGCAGAGGCATGGTGCTCTCAGACTTGGGGAGAGATAGGGTAAGTCTGCGGTCAGCCCTTCCTGCAAAGAGCACAGTGTGAGTGTAGCAGTGAACTTCAATTGGCTGCACTGAACATCACTGTGCTGCTATTAATCTTGTTATCTGGTGGGGGGCAAGTACCTCCTTTAGCACAGGAGGCTGGTGGGATACTGTCCATGAACTTTCCCAAGCTACTCCTCCCACACATGCTTCTCCCTTTGGTCGCTGAAGTCCTGCCTGCTGCTGGGCATCCCTTTCCTTGCAAGGGACCCCTATGCTGTCCCTGCCTGCCATCCCCATGGCCAGCCTATCATCTGTCCCCTTCCCTGCCCTTTCTGTCTCCTGCCTCTTCTTAAATCACCCTGCACCAAGCCTCCACAAGGGGCTGCCTTTTTGGCATGCTGTGGGGCGTTACATTGGCTACAGAGGTGATAGGAATTACCTGGGGCCTTGTGCAACTGGGGCAGAGGTGGGAGATGTCCAGTAACATTTGATGGGTGCCATGGTCCCTGCTGCAACCATGAGTGGTGGGGTTGCCTGTGCTAGCCCAAAGGTGTCTGCCAACAGCCAGGAGACATGCTACAGAGAAAGTACAGTAGCATTTTTACTGCTCAGCAGCCCTTTTCTGTAACAGCAGGAAAATACCCTTGTCTTTTAAACCTCTGGTGGAGGCCAGTGGTGGAGAGAATTCCTCACAGTAGTGGTCCCCCTTTAATGGTCACTGGTCACCTAATGGGAGCAGATACTGGTGTCTCAGATAGTGTCAGCCCAGTCATGTTTCTGCTGCCTGCAGAAAGCAGAAAAAAAGTCATGAGCAAATCACATTGAGAGTTTTTACAAGCTTTCTTCTGTTTTACAGCATAATCCAACATCTCTTCTCCTGTGTGCTACCAGGAAACAAGGGTTGGCCATATGGCAACAGGCTGTGTCTCACAGCAGAGATGTGTCCAGGCTAGTCTGTAAAAGACAGGGAACTGCTGGCAGATCCACCAGCCTCTTTGCCATCTGTTGACTATAGTCAATACAAATGCAATCTGTATCTCTACAGTGTCAGATGTGGGTAATACACATGATGGCATTATCAGAGTTCTGGGCATAGTAACATATTTATTCTACTGTATTCCTGGAGAATTGCCTTTAATGCTCAAATCCTGTGTAGATGTGTAATTCTAACAAGGTGGATTTAGATTAGATATTAGCAAGAAATTCTTTACTGTGAGGGTGTTGAGACACTGGAACAGGTATCCCAAGGAAGTTGTGGATGCCCCATTCCTGGCAGTGTTCAGGGCTGGATGGGGCTTGAAGAACCTGGTCTAGTTGAAGGTGTCCCTGCCCATAGTAGGGGGTTGGAACTGGATGGTCTTTAAGGTGCTTTCCAACACAAACCAGTCTGTGATTCTACAATCTACTGCAAAAATAATCTCTTTTCCTTTAGAGTGGTTTTAAAGACTTTACAGGGATTAATGCCATCAAACTTTGCTTCAAAATGTAAAAGCTTCCCCTGTTTTTCTTTTTGCTCCTCCCAGCAGCTAGAAACTCAGGCGCTCCCTTGTCACACAAGGGCAGGGAGCTCCAGGGCAGGGAGGGGAGGGCTGCTTGGCAAGCACCCCCTGGACACTATCACTGAGACAGGCAGCGGTGCTGCCGGCTCAGGCAGGATGAACATGTCAAAGCTGGGCAACTGTGCAATGGTTCTCTGTTGAACACACATAATGTCCATTATGGAAATGCCCATGGGTTGTGCAAGGATGCGGTGGTGGGCGAGAACCTCCCCAGGGAGCTGCCCTAGGACCCCTCCTGGGCAGAGGAGCAGCAGCCTGCAGTTATGGTTCTAAAGCTCTGGCTGCCTTCCTGCTGATCATTTCTTTGTTGAGGATGAGTGGCTGTGTGCTAGAAGGAAGAGGGAGCCCTTGTAGTTGTAAAAGCATGGGAGCTTTTGTATCTCATTCACATGCTGCTTACCAGAGTGCTGCTCAGCTTGGGCACAGGGCTAGGAGTATATCTGTATGGCACTTCCTATGGGAGCATCCTCTATTATTGCTGTTGTTATTATTAAAGCTCCAAAGCTGAAGCAAGAATGGCAAAGGGTGGTGCTGTGTTTTGTAGGGGGGGGTGGTGGGCAAGAGGCCACAGAAGGAGATGGAAGTGAAGATAGTTTTGTTATACGGATGAGGTGGGTTTATGGATTTTGTTGCATATCAGGAGCTCTGCACTCACTGGGAAAGGATAGGTAGTAGAGGAGTTACAGGGGCCTAAGGAAGAAGAGGACAAAGATGAGGCACTGGCAAGTGGAAAAGTGATAGGAACTGGTCAGTGGGCTTAGGATGATGGAAAGGGACAACGAGAACCCACCGCCATGAAGCCTGATGAGAAAGCAAGGTGAAGAAGTAAGGGAGAGGAAGGCAAAGAGGCTGAGATTCTTGGTCACCAAAGTAAAGATGAAGGTGACTACTGAGAGCTTGGCTAAGGTAGGACTGAGCTGTAGTAGTTTTGGGACACTGCAAGCATAATAATATTGACATTATTTTAAGCAGGTAATGATGAAAGATGGGGATGGGAAGACCGGATCGAAGTGTTGAAGCACTGAGGTTCTGAAGCAGAAGGATCTCTGACTTCACAGAGGCATTTTACTTGCATAGGAAGGGGGATATGGTTCTGCTGCCTGTAGTGGGGAGCTGGTTTTGGGGAGGGCTTTGCTGTGAAGGAGAATGGCAGCTCCTGGCAGTGAGGACTCCTCAGGGACCTCTGCTGCCCTCCCCATCTTTGAATGCAGCAGCCTGAACCGACTTCAGAAACACCAGTGGCATCTTTCTCTGATAGCTTTTCTTTCCAGAACACAAACTGCCTAGAGGGACCCAACCCTGTGCTAGCAATGGCCTCTCAGCAAGTGATCACAGCCCAGCCACAGTGTTCAATAGCACCACGGGCAGGCGAGTGGCAGTCAGGGCTGATGGACTGCTGCTCCGACTGTAACGTCTGTGAGTACATATATACCCCTTGCTCCTGGTGTTGGCTCACAGTGTGTTTCTGGTATTTTCTCCACTCCTTCTGCAGCATCACCTCTGTTGCAAACCCCACTTTTATGGGTACCAGTAGTAAAGCAGCCCTCATCTGAGGTCAAGAGCTGTGGCTCCCCAACTAGCTTTATCCCCTTTCTTTGCACCCCTCAGCCAAGCCCATGTCTTGCTGTCCACAGGTCTTTGTGGAACCTTCTGCTTCCCCTGCCTGGGGTGCCAAGTGGCTGAGGACATGGATGAGTGCTGCATGTGTGGTCCCAGCATGGCCATGAGGACACTCTACCGCACCAGATACAACATCCCGGTCAGTGACGTAGGCATGCCCTGCTGGCAGTGACAGTCACAAGCTGGGTGCTGGGGTGTGGGCTCAGGGGAGGATAAAGTGGAGTCCAAGGGGAAGAGCAGTGGTGGGAAGTTGCATGGGCAGCCCCACAGGCAGGGAGGCAGGAACACATCTGCATCACTACTGTGAGCTTCTGGTAATCCCATTGCACATCACCTCATCCCAATCCTTGCTGGACATGAGCAGTGTGCTGCAGGGCTGGAGTGAGCTACCCAAGGGTGTTGGTGATAAAAAATAGGAACACTTAAAAGCTGATGTAGGAAGGGGTTATTCACTGTCACTTGCTCCACAGGGCTCCCTTCTGAGTGACTTTGCCTCCACCACATTCTGCCCCATGTGTGCTCTCTGTCAGCTGAAGAGAGATATCAACCAGAGGAAGGAGCTGGGCATATTCTAATAAGGTGGGTGTGCTGGTGCTGATTTATAAAGTCAATGCTTCACAGAACCAAATGTGTTCCCAGAGTCTCCCTTTCTAGCAACACCAGTCTTAAGACACAGGGTTGCTGTGGTGACAAACCAGCAATGGCCAAGTGAAAGGGTGACCTGCCCCTCAGCAAAATGTTACTGAGTACCTCTTGAGGATGGGGGATCTGCTCAGGGCTCATCACCTGGGTCCCACCAGCAGGGCTGGGACACATACATGGTGTAGCAAGGCATGGCCCTACTCCCTGACTCTCCTCTCCCATCTCATCCCACTGCAGATGTCGCCATCCTCACTACACACTGCAGAGCTGTTGTGGGCAGGAGTTTCCAGTGCCTTGGGCTGTTGGGAAATGCATCATGGAGGGTTTGCCTTGACTGTGGTTAATTCCCCCTTTGCTGGGCAACACCATCAATAAACAGCAGTTTGTCTTCCTGCCTGTGTGTAACAATTTATTTCTCTGCATCCTCCTGCAGCACCAGAAGACAGCATTTTACTTTTGTATGCTGTGCGGTCAGAGCAATGCTGAGATTATCAGAGAAAGGAGACTTTCTCTTGCAGCCTTACACTGGGATAAAACCAGACCACAAATTTCAGTGAGAAGTTAATGTAAACCAAAAGCATGCTGTGCACAGCTCAGCTGCTCTGTAGACACTGGAGCATGCAGAGCTGGTGACAGCATCACCCTGTGCTCAGAGGCCTGAGAGCATTGAACCCATCCCTGTTTCTGCCTGGACCATCTGAGCAGCAATGGGGGAGTGATGGTGATGGTGTGGGGATAGCAGTCCCTTCACTTTCTTCTCCACAAACCTTGCTAGGAGTCCATCATGTTGGAGCAGGATTCTTGGTGTGGCGAGATCCCCACAGCTGTAGGTGTTGGGTGTAACACACTGTGGTGGAAGAGCTGGGAGTATCTGAACCTTGCTGGGGCTTGGGTGAGCAGGGGTTTATCCATTACCTGCCATGGTGAAGAATGGTGAAGAGGTAACTCAGGCTGGGGTTGATCTGCAGTTTTCCCTGCTTCAAATCTCATTGTGTTTTTCACAGTGGCTGCAGCATTGTCACACCCATGGTGTGAAGAGGCTGTGCCCCTGTTGACAGTGTGTACAAGTGCATTTGCACATTTGAAACACAACATCTGCAGAGAACCAAGAGGAACTTGTTGTGGTGACAATCTGAGCAGAGAGCAGAAAATTGTACATGCTGTTGTGGGTCCAGGTGTTGCCATGTTAGCCTGTGCATGGCACACAGGCCTGCTGGGTCACCTCTCCTCAATCCTGGCTGCTGGTCCCAAATACTTGTTGCTCACAGTCTGTGAGGCATCAGGTCTGTGCCTCCCCCTGTGGCATAGGCAGCTGTGTAATTTGGGGTGGCAGAGTCAGTGACAGTCCTTCTGCTCCAGAGCTCATGGGTGAGCTGAGAGCTCCCAAGATCAAGGTCTTCCAAAGCACCCATGAATGCTGGGGTTGCCCCTTTCCAGTGATAGGTGAGCCCTGTGCCCTCATCTCTCCTGCCACCATAATGATTGTTATGGGGTCCCCCTACAGTCATTCTTGCTCGGACCCCTTCTATCCCTTGGCCCATCCTAGCATGGGCTGCTGGCACCCATGGCTTTGACCATCCCTATTCATGTTTTTTTTCTCCAGGCCTGTTTTTCCCCAACACATACTGCGGACCAGAGCTCTGCCCCTTGCAGGCACCTGAATCCTCACATGGCTCTTGTCATAGAATCATAGACTGGTTTGGGTTGAAAAGGACCTCAAGATCAGCCATTACCCCTTGTCCCTGATGAAGAGTGCCTCCCCAGCATCCCTTTAGGCCCCCTTCAGATAATGAAAGGCTACTAAGAGGTCTCCACGCATCCTTCTCTTCATTCCTGCAGGCAATGCTGTAGCTGTGCAGTGAGGAGCCAGGAGCAGCCAGCCCTGAGCCTTGATGAGGAGCACCAGTGCCCACCTCATCTGAAGAGTGTCAGAGGTTTAGAGACTGAAGGTGATGCCCAGTGAATGCCCAAAGCAGCTGCTGGCAAGAATGGGTCTCGGGATCATATTGCAGGAGAGGTGCTGTGCCACAGGAGCACGAGGCTTGTAGTCCTGCACCCACAGCAGAGCCCAGTGGGGTCGAGCAAGCCAGGGCTGTGTCTGTCTGTTCCACAGAAAGCTCTGCTGTGGATGGTGGTATTGGTTGTTGTTGCACACATGGCTGCAGGGCACTCTAAGGGCTGCTGGGGCTGTGTGGGGTGGCAGCAGGTCTGTGTCACCATATCGGGGGTCACAAGGAGCTATACACCAGGGCA
>JASSUY010029529.1:0-36791 GCA_032466535.1 Forpus xanthops
TGTAGTGAAATAAAGGGAGAAGAGTGTTTTGCTTGGCCTCCAGTCATGGAGGCCTATGGTCTTGAGGTCCTTTCCAACCCTAACTATTCTATGATTCTATGATTTTAAGGTCCTTTCCAATCTAATCCATTCTATGATCTCTAGGAGGCACTGCTTTCTCCGCACTCTGCCATACCGGAACATACTCTTCTTCCCAGAACAAATGCACCCCCAAAATCTAAATTCATCTTCTCAGAAGCTTAAACACATGCTATGAATAAACTACCGCAAGCAAATCTGACAGGAGATGAGCTGGAAATACCTTGGAAATATTTTAAATGGCTCCAGTGCCTTGGAGAGGTAATTAAGTGCCCGAGGTTAGAAGTAAATAATACAGATGTTTATTTAAAGGTAGCTGAAATGCATGTTCCAGACCTGCTTGTAGTGATAATTCTTATTTGCAGCTCAGAAGAAAGAGACTCTATTTAAGGAAAATTCTGCTCATGGGGAAGATGGCTCCGAACCTTTCCTTACATGAATTCCCACTTAAACTTCTTTCCTTGTGTACGCTCCATGGCACACTGGAGCAGAAAGGACTCTGCAAACACACTCACAAACTAGGTCTGGCCAAACAAGCTTGCACTGCTGCCAGTCCAAGTGACCTCCAGGTTATGTCCTTGATTACCCCCACAAGAGGACCAGAGAAAACAGCACCGTGTTCTGAGATGCCAGTATCTATTCCAGAATGGGGGACAAACGCCTTCGCCTTTGAAACGTATGAGAGAAGATTTAGCAGTGCTCAGAACAGCATGAGAATCACCTACACAAGCTCCACCATGCTCTGGGAGAATGCTAGGAAGCGGAGAGGCGTTAACCAGCCTGGACCACTGCTGGCACCCAGCAGTTGCTGACAACCTGCCAGCACATCCCGGGCTCTGCAGAAACAAAAACAACTTCATTAGTGGGCAGCCACAGTCTGCACTGACTTCAGCTCCTGGACAACTTCCATATATAAGTATGCATGGGCTCAGTCTTTAGCCCAGTGTAGCTTCACAAGCAAGGCTTTAAGGTATCAGAGGATTTAATGACTTGGTAGTGCCTCTAACAGCAGAGACCAGCTCTTTATTTGTTATCCTAATGCTCCATCCCATTGCAGCACATCCCATTACTGTCATGTTCCACAGCAGAACTATTGTGGAAACAATCAGTTCAATAGCAAGGGGCTGCTACCCTCGGGAAGTCAATGCACTTAGCATCTGAGAAGACAGAAGATCAAAAAACACCTCTGCATATCCCTTAGAATTACCCTGTAAAAGCAGAGGCCCTTTCTAGGCAGCTCTTAATATAAAAGGGATCTCCTGGGCTGCTGAATTAGGGCCTGTGACCAGCACAATCCTTTAATAATACCATACAGCAGGGCCCTGAATTTGAATAGATGTTCAAACAAACATTCTAACTTCGACCAGCAGAGAAAGGAGCTGTCAGAATACACTCAATTTTACCATATGGCAGAGTGGCACAGGCACAGCAGCAGGGTAATATTCCAGCTGTAATTTAGAGAGGGAGCATTGCAAACAGCTCAGAGCGGTTCCCATGCACACATCCTTTCCTTCTTTTCCACAACCCTCCTGAACTTAAAAGGGAGATACAGTTCTCTTTCAAAACACCCTCGGCTGAGTCACTAATAAGAACAGCAGCAACAACAAAAAATTACACGCTGGGACTAACTGGCAAGATCTGGCAGCACAGGAAGCCTCCAAGGCACACAGCCAGACAACTGGAGCTCATGGGCCAGGTGGTGCATTCGTTCCTTGGGAAACCTGGCATCAATCTCATGCAGCAGCTGAACCACAGAATAATTCTGGCTTAAGTGCTGGAAAAAGTGTTTAAAGACTTGCTCTCTCCACTGTGGGTGAAGGTGGCATGCATCAGAGCCAGGGAAAGCAAATGGAAATTACTGCACTGGAAGTAGAAGGGAGGTTACATTTATCAGATTTAGGAGGAGTCCTCAGTCCCTGGTGCTGCTCAAGGCAATGGATTTGCACAGAGGAGAGACATGGACATTGAGGACATGGCCCACAGGGATGCTGAGGTGTCTCCCCCTTTATAATAATTACCTACTGAGGACATGTAGGCAGGTAGGTTTGTTTCTGAGCACTTGCAGTCTTTGCCCACAGCCTGCCGCGGGTTTTCTGCCTGCAGGCATTGCAGAAAATTGATTCAAATGAACTTCTCAAATGGGTTACAGAAAATACACTAAAACTTTCTGTGAACGTACTCGATAAGTATGAATGACCTTATTCCATTTCAATTAGCTCATTACAAGAGTAAATTAAGATCAACCAGAGGCCCTTCAACTCTGGATTCACTTCTGTATTTAATTTGGATTAATTGTTCCTACATCTCTCCATCAGACTGCGTCGAACAAATGGAAAGAAGCATTCCTGTGTCTTCCGGGTCATTACTCTGTGAGCCCTGGTAACATTCCATATTCTCACTGGGACATTCTTGTTTCTAACACTACAGTAACCATGGCTGTGGAATACACTGGTTTGGACCACAGGAAATATCCCTGTAATAGCTGAAAGCGATACATTGCCACTGGGTTGCTTGGACACAATTCCACAGGTCCATTCATATATTTTAGCTTCTTCTGTATGTCTCGGATAACCACAGAAGTTTCTGACCCCTCAGAAACCAGTCTCGGGCCAGGAGCTGTGAACAAACAATGAATCTGTCCTTTCTAAAATCCTTCCGTCATCTTTCACTATCCCCTAAATCCCATTACCAGAGGTCGTTTTGTGTTAGTGACTATATTGATACACATGGGACAGCATATCCAGGTACCATCTGCAATTACAGCATCACAGAAAGTGGGAATTGTTTAGTATTCCCCATGAACACTTGGCAACAAAGGCCCTCTGAAGTCCGCAAAAGCAACTCTACAATAGGTATGTGCAGCCTTTCTTGCAGTCTTCAGAACAAACATAACCCTTTTGGGTTATGGCTGGAGGTCAGTGAAGGGCAAGGAAAGCAGGGTGTCAGAAATGACAGTGTCCTGTGCTACCATATCAGAACAAGGAGCAAAACCAAATGAGGCATCTGCCAGGCCACACTCCAAAGGCAATCAAGCTGAAGGCTGTGGATGATGCCAGCTGTGATGTGAGCTGCACTCAACAGCCCTCAGCCTCTCCTCCAGTGCAGGCTATATACAGAGGCCACAGAAGGAGCTCAAAGCAAGCAAACCAAAACAGCCTGCAGTTTACAGAAGTCCTCAGAGCTGGAAACAGGCTCTGGATCAGGTAGCAGTTGCTGAGCACTAAGACTTTTCCTTATAAGCAAGGTTGCCAGCTGCCTCATTTGGGGGCAGGAATAACCTGTTTTGACAGATTTACTGCTCTTGCCATTTCCCCCTAAACCCTTAATGAAGTTTTTATGAACCATTTCCTTCAAACACCCTTTTACCAGTCAGTTGACAATGCAAGGAAGTCACATTTACAGAGTGGAACAAAGTCAAGCAGACAGATGGGAGGCAAAACAAGCTGAGAAGAAACTCACGCTGCTTGCCAAGCATCTACCTAATATTTTCCACAACAAGCTGTAAGCAGTATTCCACACTTTCTCAAATATCACATCTTCCTTAGGATCACAATTTTTAAGTCACCTCTTACTCTCTTACAGCATTACTAAAGGAACAGAATTAGTCAGACAACCTTTTTGCCTAGTTGGGAAAGTATCTTCTTCATATGTGTCAAGAATCTATACTTATCCCTATGCATCTGTACAGCAGTAAAGAGAAGCTGAGCAGCATTCCATTGATCAAATCAGTGTGATACTGACTTCCTAAAGAAAATCAGCTCCCTGGTAGTGTGCTAACTGCAGGCTTCACCAGTTAGTTTGAAATTCAGATGAGTGTAAACCTTTGGGACTCCAGAGACTGAGCTCTACTGTCAGTGAAAGTTGAAAAAGCAGAAACCCAGGAGAATCTGTCCTTATGTTGTCTCCTATTTAAATGATGATGGGTTTGCAATATTCAGGCATGCCTGACTGTTCCTATTTAAGTGTGAGGGGGTGACTGTGATTCCCTGTGTCTTTAGCATTACTTCTCTATGCATTGTGGAAGTGATAACATTAACAGTACATGGGTTTAAATTTAGACAGGGGAAGTTCAGGTTAGATATGAGGAAGTTTTTTACTGTGAGGGTGGTGATGCACTGGAGCAGGCTCCCAAAGAAGTGATGGATGCTCCATCCCTGGCAGTGTTCAAAGCCAGGTTAGACAGAGCTTTGGGCAACATGGTCTAGCATGAGGTGCTGCTGCTCATGGCAGCGGGTTGGATGATCTTAATTGGTCCTTTCCAACCCAAACCATTCTAAGATTGCTCTAGAGAAGAAATGCAGCAAGAGTGAAGCATGGAAAAGAAAGGAGGTGGTACTGAGAATCCTGCAATGGCATCAAAGATATGAGTTTAAACCTCACCTCAGTCAGACTTTGTGATGAATTTTGGATGCATCTTTTCTCTCTCACACATGTTAAAATGCATGTGCACTGGAAATGACTGGCTGGTTTTACTGGCCTTAAATCTAATACTAAAACAGACAAAAAACCTACAAATCTTCAAGAGTGCTTTGTCTTCTCTAATTGTGGGTTTCCTGAAAGTTCTTATGCAGCACTCATGCAGGAACTGAAGGAGGAACACATCAAACTTCATGCTGCAGAACAGAATGTACGCCAGCCATCACACTGTGCTCTGAATTACACACATAGCATCATTTGTCCCAAAGAATTCAAAGAACTTCACAATCTTTAGTGGAATATGAAGTAGGCTGATACGAATTCCTGACACAAAGAACTTCCACTCTGGTGAGCAGGAGGGGTTTCACAGAGAACCTGCCAGATGGGAATTGTAAATGCAGTAGCAGGAGAGTACTGCTCAAGGGTAAATCCATACCCTGAGGGCACAGTCGACTATCTGAAGCCTATGAATTTCATGATACGATTGAAAGAATTACTTTTAACTATCAACAGTGTTTTCTTTTTGTTCTTCTCTCGATCTACATTTTGCCAGAGAATGAAAGGAGGTCAAATATTGGCTTTCAGAAGCAAGCAGGCACTCCTTTCCAAACCAACCCTGAAGATGGACCAGGGAGGAAAAGCTGAGATGAAAAGAGCTAAGAGCAAAGGTGACCCATCACTTTGCTGAGTGTTCTACCTGCAGCATTTAAATTCACAGCCTAATGAAGACCACTTCAAGGAAGACAGTCTTCTGTGGGATGACTTCTGCTACTAAAATTATAACAATGGGAAACACTGTCACATGCAACAACTATAAGAAATGTAATGCTTAAGACTTGAAGCTATCTCTTACAGAGAATACAACAATCGCTTGCAATGCTGAGACAAGAAGTAAACTAGTCAGTGAAACCAAAAATGCAGCAAGTGGATTGAGAAACACAGTAACTATCTCGTTAAAATTTGATCTGGGCTTGATGAAACGGTTTCAGGAACTTCGACGCAGTCAGAATCTTGATTTACAAGGTATCAAGTATTACGTTCCCAATGAGCTCACTGATATGCTGCAATGCCATCTCAGCCCTGTCACAGACTGCACCCACAGACATGCAGGCACCCTTTCACCTCTGCCCAAGTTCACTTGAGGATGCCAATCCAATACTGCCCAATATTAACAAAACTGCATGAGAAGCACTGTGGTGATGGGAGCTATGATAGGAGAGATTCACACGGAACAGAAAACAAATATCTTGAAAAATGTTAAAGTACCAAGTTATAGGCCAGGCATCCGTCATCTTCCTTACTCACAGCAGTTTCCTGAGGAGAGCTAAAAACTCAAAGCTTGGTGTATTCTGTGTGGTAGAGTGAATTTTGTCTTCCTTCCCCTATCACATCTGTTTATTATTGTAGCATATTTCTAGCCTCCTCAATGGGCAGGCAAACACTTACTATAAGTACTGTTTCCAGACTGACTGGCTTTGGTACTCCAGTACTTCACGGTACTTTCTCCTCTTGAAAAGACTAAACAAGGAAGGCAAGAAGCAAGCCCGGGGAAATGAAAACACTATTTGTCATGATGAAGCCTCAAGAGAAAATGGTGATTTTTATCTGCTCCACTCTGTTGCATCAGTAATCTCCTCGTAAGTCCCAAATTCTAAAAGCTCTTATAAGTGCAGCTGCTATTATCAGTTTCAAATTCAAACTCATGTGTACTTATCACTTTATTGGCAAAAAAGGGAGACTGCCAGGTATATCTGCATTAGAGAAAACATATGTGATGTTCTCCTTTCAACTTACCAGTATTCAGTCAGTGCTCGAGTAAAGCTGATATGTAACCCTGCCCATGGATACAGATTTACCTTAAGATACCTCTAAGAGACAGTTTCAGTTGAAAAGGAATTATTTATTCAGAAAACAAGGCTGCCAGATGCAGATACACAGTCCATACTTGTTTAAAGCATTTGGCTTAAGTAATTTTCTTTCTGTAAATGAATATAGGGCTGGATGAGAACTCTGCCTGTAAAGCATCCCAAGTATAACATCATATTCCAATTGCTGAGGCTGTCCGTGGTACTTCTTAAAACAGGCAGTGCAGTGTGATAAAGCAACAAGGCAGGGATGCCAACAGAACTGGAAAACAGAATTTCCAGGCAAAGTACTGAATCTCTTGCTCTGCCTGATTAAAGACGGTCTGTGTGTGTGCACCTCTCAAAAATCAAATTCACCTAACTCAAAATTCAAGGTGAAAGCAAACCTATGGACAGAAATAATGCAGTTTGCAAGTATTTACATAAACTTCTCAGTACAGCAGCTTTTTCACATGTAAAATGACACTCTCTCCTCTACTCTCCTACTTCACATAGCAATGTCACTGCAGGATCCAACTGTCAGAGTACCCAAATTTGTTCAAAGCAGCTTTCAGGAGTAAAATCTCAATCCTGCAAAATACCCTAAAATCTCTGGCAAAAATCCAGACAGGCTTATTGTCTCAGTCCCATGCTATAGTATTGCACATATATTAGTGCTACACACTTGAAAGCAGCTCTGTGCTTCCGTAGTGATGGATTAAGGAAGTTGTATTTCTTTTAATTAAAAGATACATGTTATTTACATCTTTAAAATGAGAGAAGTCAAAGTCCTCAATAACGGCAAGTCAGTGGTTCTGAAATGAAGAAAAGCGATGCTGACAACTGCCTAATCCTCCCCCCTGTTACCAGCATTCTGGGAACTCTGTGGGGTAACAGCAAGGGAATCTGAACAGCAGAAAGTCTTATAAATGCAGCATTAAACTTGGACATCTTCACTCATCAGGTGAATTTTCTAGACAAGATAAAGAAACATTGGGTACTCAGATACAAAGCCACATAAGCCATATCTGCCTAATATAACAAGACAGCCCAGAGGCAGGGGAACAAATATTCTTAAGTCTTTCTGGGTTTTCATTCCTTAGCTGACCCCATCCTCTACCTATTTATGCACTTCTCCTATACCAATGATAAGGTTTCACCTTGGCTTCTCTGTGACTTTTTAAAACTTAACTGTATAGTAAAACATTGGTGTCTGCTCCTTCTGTTTGTGTTTTGCACTGCAGTAGCATAATACAACTTTCAAAACAAAAAGACAGCTACAAAACACAAAATTTTCACAACTTCCAGGCTTCTGAACTGTCGAAATGGGGAAAAAAATCACAGCAGTTACAGTTAAAAAAATCCTACGGGAAGGTTACTGCAGGGCCCATAGAAATAGGACAAGGCTAATGGGATAAAATTTAAACAAGGGAAGTTCAGGTTAGATGTAACCAGCAAGTTCTTTACTGTGAGGGTGGTGAGGCAATGGAATGAGTTGCCCAAGGAAGTGGTGAATGCTTCATCACTGGCAGTGTTTAAGGCCAGGTTGGACAGTCTTGGGTGACATGGTCTAGTGTGTGGTGTCCCTGCCCATGGCAGGGGGCTGGAACTGGATGACATTAAGGTCCTTTCCAACCCATACCAATCTGTGATTCTATGATTCTCATCAATGTCACCTGTCAACTTCCCATGCAGTTAATGTCCAGTCTGACTTTTGCCAAATCCCTTTTAGAACTGGTAAATGAAAAACTACTCATTTGCATGCAGCTGCAGGAATAAAGAAGGTAATCTTCTTAACTCTCATTTGAATCTGAAATAAATCACAATGGTTTCAAAGCCCGAATCCCAGGATTTTTAAACATAGGAACAGATAAGATATTATTGGTTTACGTAGCGCAATATACTTTAGAGAATAATTACTGAGAGCATCAAGTTAGATAACTGCAGGTAAGTCTATCACAAAGCTCTCATGAAGCTTCTCTGCTGTGAAGTTAGAAATAAACTGCAATGAGAAGAAAAAGATACAAATGGCAGATGTAATATTTATAATCTTTTACTCACATGAATCCCAGAGATCATTGTAAACTTCGCTAATTATTGAGAAGTGCTCCAAATCTTACACATATTTTGCTAGCAGTAAAGTCATTTTTGGCATTATCTGCCACCAGCAGCAGCTTTCACTGGGCTACAACAGCAATGCAATCTAACTGTACTTAGAATTTATATAGAAATAGGTAAAATAAGCATAAAAACTCAACCAGAACACTGGACAGTGTTTAGGGAAATGAGAAGAAATCCAAGAATTCTGCATCAGAAATAGTCTGGTGTCGTGGTTTAAGCTCAGCTGGTAACTCGGTACCAGGCAGCCGCTCGCTCACTCCCCCCCTTCCTTACCCTCTTCCCGGAGGGACAGAGAGGAGAATCAAAAGAATGTAACTCCCACGGGTTGAGATAAGAACAGTCCAGTAATTAAAGTATAACAAAAATCACTGCTGCTACCACCAATAATAATGATAAGAGAAACAACAAGAGAAGCGAATACAACCGCTCACCACCCACCGACCTGTACTCAGCCTGACTCAGCAGTGATTTAACCCTTCTGAGTAACTGCCCCCAGTTTGTATAGTGGGCATGATGTACTGTGGTATGGAATACCCCTTTGGTCAGTTTGGGTCAGGTGTCCTGTCTCTGCTTCCTCCTGGCTTCCCCTCTTCCCTGGCAGAGCATGAGGCTCAGAAAGTCCTTGGTCAGAGTAAACATTACTGAGCAGCAACTAAAACCATTGGTGTTATCAGTGCTGTTCCCAGGCTGAAAGTCAAAAACACAGCATTGTACCAGTTACTAAGAAGGAGAAAAATGACTGCTACTGCTGAACCCAGGACATCTGGGAGGAAACATTCTTCTCCCTTCAATATTCTAAACTTCAAATAAACAAAACAAAAGAAAACAATACCACATACATAGAATCATAGTATTGTTTGGATTGGAAGCAACCTTAAAGCTCATCCACTTCCAACCCCCTGCTATGGGCAGGGACACCTTCCACTACAGCAGGTTGCTCCAAGCCCCATACAACCTGGCCTTGAACACTGCCATGGGGCAGCCACAGCTTCTCTGGGCACCCTGTGCCAGTGCCTCAGCACCCTCACCGGAGGAACTTCTTCCTAATGTCTAATTTAAATCTGTATCTATAGCACCTTCCCTTTGTTCAGTCTTTCAATGTTCTTAAGATAATGCGTAAGCGTAACTCTCTTCCCTTATGCCCAGGACTTCAGAACCTATTTTCCCTAAAACTAGGCACTTGGATACATTAGCCTCAAAGGCTCAACTTCTTTGCTTCATTAATTTCTTGATTTCATCATATGCCTGTTGCAAAGAGTTTCAAAGTCTAGCCAAGCACTTTCATTTTTCCCCTCTCCAATTTTCCACAATTTGTATTTAACTGATATTTTTGTTGAGGAAACAAAATAGATGATCCTTATCTATCTCTTCTATACCATTTATAATTCTAGTGGCTGATATGACACAGAAAGGGGATGAAGAATGGAGCCTAAAATGATAATCCCAGGGGAGTTCGATCTTTCATCATGTGTTTCCAGCATAGATCATTCTACTTGCCCTTTGCTGAACTCTAGTTTAATTGATTAATCATAACTGCAAAATATTCCAGGAAAACCTTTATCCCATATCAATATAAATGAATGGTACTTTTTTTTATGCCGCATTCCCTGCACCCTTTCACTTGCTGCTTCAGTCCTTACAGGCAGCCTAAGAAGAGCAAGTGCTTGAAAGACACTAATCCGAACACAGTGTATTCAAGTCATGATGAATATTTAAGAGGAAAAAAGAAACCTAGCCTTTTTTTGGCTCCTACTGTACTGCCTAGCCAATAGTAAACTATTTCTAGTAACAGCTGCTAAGAACTTAGAAGAGTATTTTTAGGATGCAACCAAGCTCAGGGTATTTTTAATCTATGATTATACATTGTCTAAGTCAGATGAGCATCAGTTAGGAGGTTTAGCCAGACTCTGTTCTTGTTATCATACCCTCTTATAGAACTTGAGGCTGCTGCAAAGCAAATCTTTATGAAGAAAGGGTATAAGAGAGAAAAGTGAATAGTCTTATCGTGTCTTGGGCAGAAACAGGAGAGCTTCATCTCTTTATACTCTGCAATAATAATGGTAACTCCATAGTAACTGCAGCCAGACAGATGTGAGTTTTCCTAGAGTCCCATACACCATGACACTGTGATTTCAGCTGGCCTGGGAAAATCCATTAGTTTCACAAGGTTATTTTCTCCAGTGCAGCATGAGATGAGAATGTGACTGGTCTGTTGAGAAATGTGGACTCCTACAGCCTTGAAGAGAGTCTTTTTTCCCTTGTTTGTTTCCTTGCTGTTTCAAATACTACACAGCTCAGGTGATAGAATGATGCAGCCTCAACTTTTACTGCATGTATTATCAGATTCTGCTGAACATTACAGACAGTTTCCCAATTATTTTTTTCTTATCTTTGGGATTCTGAGAGAGCCTCACATGGAAATGAAGAGGTAGGAGGTAGCTATCTTTGTCGGGAAGGCAAGCCGGCTTTGCACTGAGTAGTAAGGGTATCTTTTCCACCTCCACACATTAATTACTTTTCGCTTTGCGCAGCATTATGTAACACACTGCTGTGAAACTGTCTTGCAGTTTAAGTTTCCCTGCTCAAAACAAAGAGGGACCTGCTCCCTCACTGCCACTGAAATTGCACACTGGCAGGGAAAGAGAACGGAGCCGTTGGAGGTTTCCAGACTGCACTGCTGAGAGGGATGAAAGAACAAATTACTGTTAAATGGCAGCAAGACAGAGAAAAGGGGCACCATCCATGCCAGGGTGTTTAACAAAACTGACAGATCCAAAAACTGACTGCTCGCTTCTCTCCCACAACACAGAGAACCGAGGGCATCGGAGAAAGGATCCCAGCAGGCAACCGGCTCACACTGGCAACAGAAAAAGCAATACAAGCGATTTTAACAGTCCTCCTCATGCTATTCTCTGCCACAAGCAGTAGAAACAGGATGCGCATAGACCCAAATAGAACCTGCAATTGTTTTAAATTATGTACTGAAACTCTGAAAAATGTTCCCTTCGAAGACCAGCTGCTTTTATTACACTGAATAGTAACAGGAAAAAGGAAATATAATGAGGGAAAAAAATACCACTATGGCAACAGAGAAAAAGTACCTTGATACCCTCTTTACACTATTGCTCCAGTACAACAGGATCAGGTGTCTGAGCTCTGTTTCAGCAAAGGAAAGCCCAATTCAATGGGTAAAGGATATGGAAGTCCAGCAAAGTGTTTAGTATTTCAGTTTAAGTTCACTGCTGTTCCCTCATTCTCTCCCCTGAAAGCATGTGTGATTTCACAGCTGAGGGTAAGGGTGAGGGTACCAGCCTGGCCCAGACAGGCAGACTACTTACCCCTGACGCTTCAGTGTTAACTGTGAAGAAACACAGATGCTGCAGAACATTCCTCTTTCCCTAGGATACTCACACTCTGTGCCAAGGGAAAGGAAAAGTGATTAAAGGAGTTGGGAGAGTCAGAGAGGGAGCATGACTCTGAAAAAGTATCTGGGATGTGGATTCCCCACTCCAAGACCAAACTGAATATATGAGACACTGTGCAAAGATCTGTAGAGTCTTATGTTTCTCCTTGTACTTCCTACAACTGTGAAATAAAATCAGCCTATTGCTAGAACAGACTTGGCTGTTTCTTTTACAGGTGAAGCCAGTAATTCTAGAGTCAATACCTGGAAGGATGGAGGTGCTCCAAGAAGGTCACACAATGCAATTACAATGCTGTGATGTCTGGAGTCGAAAAACACCAAAGCTTACCTGCTCTGGGGCTAGGCCACCTGCAGACCCAGCTCCAGAAGACTTCAGACACTGAATTACAGGCAGCAAGTTCCTTTGGACAGCAGAATGTCTGACAGTGGCCATAAGTAATTTCACCTTTCATTCAAACCCCTTTTATAGCTAGAAATGCAAAACTATCTCTCAGGAGTTCTGGCATGGCTAATGCCGACCAAACCAGTATCTACAAACAAATTACCACCAAAGACATCCATTTGTTCCCACGGGGTAAGCTGTTTACACACTACAACAGCACGAAAGCAAGGGGATTAAACTGCAAGTACAACTGTAAGACTGCAACTATTTAGTGCCACAAGGCCAAATTTGGTGAATGAAGAGAATACTTACAGACATTCAGAGATCCAAAAAGCCTTGCAGATTGACACAGAGGGGGCTGAGATTCAGTAATAACATGCAAAAACTACCTGCAATGAAAGCCAGGATGAAAGAAGCCTGATATGGCAGGCTCTGTACTTACCCAGGAAGCACTCACCCATGAGTGACTATTCAGAGTAACCAGAGAGAACCAGCAAAGAGTGCTCAGAAACTGTAGTCTAACAACCGAGAGGTCACCGTGTGCAGTCCAGTCATCCCAACAATGCCTTCACCTCTGCAGGAACACCCAGTGCTGAACACACAGGCAATGCAGGAAGAAAGCTGAGGAGGATACAGGTACAGAATGGGAAATTCCCACTGCTCCAAGGGCATGTTTCATTCAGTGCATGTGCTCAAACCAGGAGAACACCATGATTTTAGAACAGTGAAGGAACCAGCATAGAAAAATCACAAGCTGCTTAGGAAAAGCACACATTAATAATCTATTCAATTATAAGTGTACCATAAGAATACTCAAGAACAAACATCATAGCTTAAGAATGGGTTAAGAAACAGGAAACAGAACCAAACCACTCTAAACTTGGTTGTCTGATCTTTTTGCATAAAGTTGATTAAATAGACTGCACCCCAGTATTCTTTTGGATAATTACTTTTAGGTGAGGAAAATTCAGTGCACGTAGTCAGCAACAGCATGTTATACAGTGACACAGTGCCACAGGGGAGATCAGTGCATTTGGAGAAGAGGGGGAACCCCAGGCGAACGAGGACTGACTGTAACGGAGCAACAGGAGGCTGGATATAAAAGGGATGTGCGAGCTGACCCAGCTGGCTGCGGTTCTGGGCGCAGAAACGTTAATGGCGGGGTCAGGATGGAATGCTGCGAGGGAAGCCGGGGGGGTCCCAGCACCGTGAGCCTGCTGCGCTCTGCCTCCCAAGGCACGGTGCAGCCTTGGTGCCGTCCCCAGGCAGCATCGCGGCCGTGGTCCGGTCCCCACACAGCACCGCGGCCGTGGTTCGGTCCCCACACAGCACCACTGCTCAGCACACCGATCCGCACCGCTCCCGGCACCGCTCCTCCCTTACCGGCGGTCACCGACTGCGGCCTGCGCTGCCCTTGCGGCCCTGCCCCGGCGCGCCGCCAGGGGGCAGCACAGCGGAGGGCAGCGGGCACGGCCCATGGCGGGGAGGTCCCGTCCCAAGGAGGAGGTGTCCGGGAATGCCGGGGGGTCGGGAATGCCGGGGGGATCGGGAATGCCGGGGGTGTCGGTCCCGCGGCCGGCAGAGGCCGGTGTGCCAGGCAGCTGGGGCTGCAGGACCTTCCTCTGCCCGTTCTGCCGGCAGGTAAGCCAGGTATGTAAGAACCCGACAGCCCCAAACCCAGACTGATGTTAACTTGTGGCCATCACCTGCGGATGGCAAATGGCCTCCATGCATCACCTTCAGCTTTAGGTTTTGTGGAAAACAGGACTGATGCCATAAATCATGTGAATCTCACTGCTTTCCTCAAGTAGAGCAAAACTCATGCAAAGTGCAGCTGTATTTCAACACTCTGAGCTGAGTAAATGAAAGAAATTGATTTATGATGCTGTTTTTACATGGATTCTCTTCATAGCAGGCTGTAATGACCACAGTTGAAAGTGTGCTGGAGTGGTATTAAGATCCATCTCACAGACTCCCTAATGCAGCCCAACGCCAGCACTCACCTCTGATGGAAAGAGCTCCCTAAAACATGGCTCATCTCCCTTTGTCATTTCCCTTTATCCACAAGAAAGGACCCACTGCTCTCCCATGCACATTGATTAACTGTGCTGCTCACTGTTCAACATTTCACATGCATCTCTATGTCATGCTTAATCCATTCAATGAACTGTTTATCTATGCTTCTCCGGTGGACCCTGCCAGTCCAGCTCCTTTACAACAACTCATCAGAGCCCAAGTTATTAAAAAGCTTTACATAGCTTACTTTATTGGTAAATAAGTAAATAAAGGCTACAAACTGCTTCTCTGTTTGTGCTGTCTGTTTAGATTAGCAAGTCCTCAGGCACTGGTCTTCCACGGTGTGCGTGGTACTCGGTACAATGCCCACCATTCAACCCAGCCATGCTTGCCTTCCCAGTGCAAATCCAGTAATATAAAGCATCTTCTTTAGAGCAAAATTCACCTTATCTATCAGTAGCTGCCCACAAGAGAAGCATCTCCTCCACACTGAATCATCAAAGCTTTCTCTCTAATTAACATTAAAAAGCACCAATCAACGTTAATTTCTTAACCTTGTCATAGATCTTTTGGGATGGATGACACGTTTTATTCCTTAGCAACCATTCAGACCAGACACTGTAAATGCCACCTGAGTCACAGAAACATGGAATCGTTTAGGTTGGAAATAGACCTTGAAGATCATCAAGTTCAACTGTTAAACCAGCACTGCCAAGTCCACCACTTAAACCATGCCACTAAGTGCCACATCTACACATCTTTAGTCGTGTGTAAATCTATTAGTGTCAGTCTCCTCGAAGAAAAAAGCATTTCCCAAGCTAAATGCTTGCTTTTCATGGGTCAACTCGATTAGTGTTAAAAGGATCGCCACAGTTTTAAAAATGGGAGGGAAGAACGATGGCTTTAACTGATTTAAAGGAGTTTAAATCGTATTCCCAAAATGGTCTGTTCTTCCTCAAAAAACAAAACCTTCAGACACTCCCTCCCCAATTTTCTGTCATCAGTTCTTACATGCACAAGGCAAACTTTCCGTGGTAAGTCTATTTCTGATAATCAAATTCCAGATCTTTAAAAAGCCATCCATCATTAATCTTATGACTGAAACTGCTTCTCCATTCAGCAACTGACCTTCTGAGACTAATGCAGGGAATCACAACACACCATAAAGTAGCCCATTGTAAAAGATTCAAACAAGGTATAAAAGGAAAAGCTTTTTATGGTCAACCCTTACTGTTAGGATACAGCAAATGGAAAAAAAAAAACCTGGGGATAAAGACACGATTGGCAGCATATTTGTGGCCATGACTAATGGTTCCACACAGTGCTCAGGGAAAGGACCACCATGAAGCACATCCAGTTCTGGCCTTGAGGTGTGCTGACAACTCCAAAGGAAGGAATCTGTGCAGCATTCTCACACTGTGTGTATCTTCAGCCTCTTCATCTACTGGGTGCGTGCTCTTTCATGTATCACTGTTAAAATCCCTATGACTCTATGGTGCAGCCAAGAGCAGGTGGGTTTACTTCCGTCATAAAGTGCAATTTCACTGCATGTACCATAAACTGGATGCAAACAAAAAAAGAAAATCGCTGCCTTCATGGATCAGATTAATGTCAATGAAGGGAGAACAGTTTGGAAATTCATATTTTTCTTATTTTAAATATTTCACCTTGATCGTGTTCATCTTCAAACACTGAAATTACTGCTTTGAAGGATCAGCACATCTGAAGCTATATAGCTGCAAACAGATCATTCCTGAGTTAACACTGGATTACAAGAGCCTCCTGAAATGCAGCACCAGCTGCTTCTAACATCTTTTTGGAAGCCTGAACTTAATAAAAAAAAATCCTACAGATTTTAGTGTTTTTAGAGCCTCAGATACCAGGGCCCTTCTCACAGATACCTCAGCTCCCTACAAGGCAGGATGCCAGGTCATTTCACACTTTAATTTATCACTATTAAGGCAGGTCATCTGTAGCGTGATTAAGTACATTCTGGGAATACTCCAAGCATGGGACACTGCAAAAGGTTTCCCCAGATAATACCAGGAAGGTCATTCCAGATGCAGGAATGCTCCCAAGGACAGACAATGTAGACCACTCTCTTAGCCACAAACCTGTCTTGAAAAATCACTGGACACAAGTTAAACCCCACAGTGCCCTATTAATAAAACACATCTCTTCCAACCCCTTAAGAATGCCATGGAAATCAGTTAATTAACAAAGTAGGAAGAACATAATTACAGATTGTAGGATATCTTTATCACTATGAATATGTCATCATGTTTATCACTGTTTCCTGTCACCACACACAAAGAACATGTCTTCAGTGCAGTCAGTGTAATTTGCATGCTCCAAAATAATAATTTCTCACCTCTATTGACATTTCTACAAGTTATTTTTGCCTTAGAAAAAGCCAACACAAGGATCTGTGAGGCACATTACACGAAGCAGCTTGAGGCTTATATCTGCCTCAATAGCCAAATAATGGTGTTAGGAAACTGTTACTTCTGTTCTGATCAGAATCAAATTTCACACAGAAAAAGAGTGTCCCAGTTCAGCAATGTAAATACATGTCATCTCAGCAGCTTCAAAGCTCAGCTGCAGTAACATTTAGATGCTACAGCTTGCACTTCAGACAATAAATTCCATACATACTCCTTGTGCTTAACAGGACCAGATAAAGACAGTCAGATCATTGCAGGGGCAAACTGACAGAGGTCACTTCAAAGGCCACATGCTTACAGCAGAGGTTTGCTAGGGAATCCTCTGAGCTGTATGCTTCAGATGTTTGCATTGCTCCAAGCAGCAGGTCAGCAAGTGTCACTAAGGAAAGACTAATAACACTGCAGTGAAATCAGCATCACCACAGCACACAAACTACTCCCAAAGCCATCCCCAAAATCATCTCCCTATATTTGCCAAAGAAAGCCACTCCGGTTTCTTCCCTTTATTCCTAATATGAGCTGTCTCCTTCAAATCTGAGAGTTATTAAGACAAAATTATTCAAGCTGGATTCACTCACTCACACAGCTTTTTCTTATAGCTGATCCAAAGAGTAAAAGATAAGTTACCTTTGTAGTTTGATGTGCTTTGTATTTCTTTTTTGGGAAGAACACCACCATGCCTTTGAAAACATGAATGTATGAGAACTGTACACTGGGATTATGATCCCACAGCCCTCACACTGTAACATGCCTGAAAAGACACTTCCAGTCATCAAAACCTTTCTATTTCTATATGGCTGTTTATTTATAGAGAGTAAAGAGGCACATCTTCAATCCAGCCTGATTAATTAACTGATGCAACAGCAATGCTGCAGCTGCATTTGCCAAGTTATCATCCTCAGAACCATAATTAACACCAAGGAAGTTCCAGTGGGAATCGGGCTTGAATGACATCACTAGTAACAATTAAAGCTCCTGAAGCTTTCGCAGTGCTTCTCAGCAGCTTCTTAGTGCTCTGAGCATCCCTTCAGTTCTGCCAAATGCCTCTTGGAGGCAGCTAAGGCTCAGTATGGTTTTACTGGACTCAAGGATCATCCTAGCTGAGAGAAATCTCTGACCTAACGTCTTGCTTCTAAAATAACAGCGCCTGGTTTATACTTCCCCTTTATCCCCATTTCTTTCATGCAAGCAATGAAAGCACAAGAGGCAAGCACACAGCTAAAATGGGAGATGGGGGTGGAGCTCTCCCTTGAGCCTGCCTTTTGGATTTGTTGGTAAACAGTGTAGCTCAAGGAGGCAAGAGATTATAATGCTGACTAAATATACTTATCTACACCCTAGTATTGTTTTGGCTCTCTTCTCTCACTCTCCAAATCTTCCACACTCTAAATCTTTACAGCCATGGATAATCATGCCTCATTGCATAAAACCCAAAACACCAGTCTGAAGCAGTATGTTGCAATCCACTAACATAGCGGATTTTCAATGTTTTTGTTTTATCTAGTGGAGATATTCCCATTTTCACCACTGATCAATGCATCAGCCCCATGTGCAAGATTCCCCAATGCCTCCTACACACATCAGTCTAGCCACAGACAGCAGTTTCTAATGAGGCAACACAGCTCCCTCTCCTCTAAAACAAATGCAAAGAGAGAGGACATCCTTGATCTTTTATTGCCTAAATGTTTCTGGTGCAATGATCTACTTGCAGCTGACATTTGAAACTTGAAGCCAAAAAGAAATCCACAGATGGGCTTTGAAGGTCATCCAAACACAGCTTAAAACCTGCTCTATTTTGCTCCCTCATGTAGCCTCAATACAAGCCTCTGGTTGTAAGTTAACCTGTAGGTTTTTCCCTCCAAGTTGATCATCTGGTATATCCATTTATAACTGGGTGGGTAAGAGCAAAAACTCCATTTACAGAGATTTTCCTATTGATGTTCTTTTTTGAAAGCAGTAAAGCTGGAAACCTTTATTTTGTCTTTTAACTTACAGTGTGCAAGGAAAAAAAAGGTACAACTTGCGTCTTCTCCCCTCCCATCATATGACACCTAACTAGAAATAGATTTGCATCATGAAACACAGTGGTAAATGTCTGCTGTATCTTTCCAGGACAATGTGTCAGAGATACTGTGACACTCCCCAGGCTACCAAGTGCACTTAAAAGAACTTGCGTTTGTAATTCAAAACTGTTGATTTCTGACCTACATTTTAGCAACAAGACTATGTGTTTGCATAAAAAGCTGACTACAACCCTATGCAAAGGATTAGCCCACATCTGCATGACACTTAAATCCTACTTAAGCCTATTCTAAATATCATTAACGTTCTTCTTGCACAAATGGCACAGCACAGCTCTGGAGTAGGTAATGGGAGACATGTTTAGCATGCTGGAGTAGACTACACAGGAGGAACTACACAGCATTACTAAGTTATGCCATCATCTGTGCTTCCTAACCCCCTTGGATATACCAGCCTCATCCTATATATCCTTCCCTATATCATGACCTCCACCTGCCATCATATAGCTGACAGCCGGTATTATGCTGCATCACAGAGCAGGAGAGAAGCTGCAGCATTGAGTGAAGTCTGAGTTAGCAGCGGAGCATTGCAGAACTTGGGTCAGCTCTGGATGACATCAGTGGTTACTTACAGACATAGAACATCCCCATCGTAGTGCTCTGAATCTCATTAAACATACGAACAACTTCTTGCTCTAAAGACCCAACTGTTTTAAATTACATACTTGCTTAGTAAACTACAGATTGAGGCTCACCTAAAAAGTGGACAGAACCAAGCAATAAATGCTTCTCAAATATAATCATAATAATTTAAGTGATGCAGTCCACTTCACACCGCAAACTCCAGTCTAAGTTTAGACCATGAGAGTAAATACTGCCAGACAAGGCTCTGAGCCACCTCCTTTGTCCCATGTCCTTAAGAGGCAGTTGTGTTTACCGGATTGGCATGACATGTTTCAATAGAAGCCCAACTTCCAGGTGACAGCGGATGGCACTGATGGTGAGAGGTCACACTCAAAATGTGTTCCGTAACTGCTGTCTCAAATTGCTTTCATTCCACGATTCACTTATTTAAGGCATCCACCATCACCCAGTCTGACCTCTGGCAATAAAATTGATGATGGTGCATGGAGGTCTCAGGAATGCCTGCTAGCCAGATACTTTAACAATGAACTTCATTAGCACAAGCATAAGCATGTCCTCCCGCGGAGTGATTCTGTATGTGAGCTATGTGATTCTTCACCTCTCATAGTTTGCACTTACCTATTTCTCCTATACCAAATCCGGAAATCTTGTTAACGTAAGTGAGGTGATTTTGCAGAGCAGCTTCTACAACCTACCTGAAGATTTCTCAGAGCAGGTGAAAAGGAGTTTATTCTGCAGGTCCTGACCCACCCCCATAAGGCAGTGGTTAAGCTCAGCCCTCAATTCAACTGCACAATAATAGAAGCATTTATGTCAAGTTTAGAACTGCTCTTCTGAACAACAGGAAAGGCAGAAAACCACTTTGGGCAATCATTTCAATTATTAAACAGCCTGATCACCAAATGAGGGAGCATTGATTTTGCAAAGTTCCTCTACTGTGCAGTGCATTAACATCATTAATCCTCAAAGTTTTGTAAAATGGACCTGCACAGCTGTTTGTGAGCAGTTCTCTTCAGCAGAGAAGCCAAAGGGCAAGAGGAAAGGAATTCACTAAGTATTACCTAGACTACATGTTGACAAGATAAAGATAACACCTGAAACTATATACATTCATAATCCTGATGGTTTTAATTCCGTTCAGCTGTGCCACACATGGTGAAAAAACTCATTGACAGGCTGGGAGGCAAACTGGCTTGAAATTTGCAAGAATGCAATCAAAAAGGATGGAGGAATTCTGAAATGAATTCCAGAGGCTTCCCTAAAACCACCTCAAAAGCACAAACACGGCAGCAGTAGCCATACCCAAACTCCTATGAAGCTTGGGAGCTAACAACAAATAAGTCACAGTAATATGGATTTCAGCTTAGTTTATTCACCCAAACATACACATTCTTTCCTAAAACTTGAGCCTCTGTGACTTCCCTTTGTACTGTTACCCAACCTATCTCAATTCAAGATGCTATGTCATATCATGTGGCAAGTTATAATCACACCCCTGATCTGTACACAGGAGCAGCAGAATGCTTTGATTCCTGCATACCTGGACTTCAGCAACAGCAATGTATTTCATTTCACTTCTGTACTTGGCACCATTTCCAGTGTCCTAACCAGGTTCTGTATTCAAGAAACCGTGACAATCTTTTTCTGGTCTTACTTAACAAAACACAAGGCCAACTTGAGGGGGTATGCCTTGAAAGTAATATCCCTCCTCACATGGTGATACACCTGTAACACAGAATTGATACCAAAGTTCAGGTTCCTAACATGAAAGGGAGAAGAACCCAAGCTTCTATTGATTGGAGACACAGGCCCATCACTGTCTTGTTACGGGAGGTACAAAAAGTAGTTCTGGACTGTTTGTGTGATCCAGAAGGAAGGGAGACATCACAGTCTCAATGTGTCTGTGGAATATACACTTCTGCCCAGAATGATGTTGATGGCCTGATTTTCAAGGAAACAGAGATACTTTTACATAAGAGAACTTGTCCACTGAACCCAGTATCATCCTCTGTACCAGACAATTGAAGTCAATACACAAACCAGCAATAAATCCTTCAATCACCTAACAACTCTGTATTCACTCTCTTCTGCTTTTGGAGCCATACATTCTGGAAAACCTGGCAGAGCAATGAAGGACTTGTGGAGATATCTAGGGAATAAGATACACCATAAATGCATCCTAAAATTATAGGCTCTGTAGGCCCTACCTCTGGGCCATTAGGAGGTCCCATGTGCCTTACAGAGCATTACCAAGAGAGGAATACTTATTGCTTGCTATAACCTGGATAGAAACAAAGTACTGGAGATTATGTGACTGGTTTCTATGTACTTGTCCAGAAGTTTACCCCAAGCACCCCAGGCATCTTCACACCAACCTCCCTCAGAGCTGAGAAAACAAGATGCAAGCTCTCAGTAATCCACATAGCAAACAGTCACTGGAAAGATCCAGTCCAGTCCTGATGCAGCTTTGCTAATTCCAGTGTGCTTACTTCAGAGTTGAATCTGGTCCCTAGATCCTACATTGCTCCACTTCACACAGCTAATGTGTGTGACTAAAGCTCTGCTCAGCTCCAGATGGCCAAACGTCAAATAAATTGAAAAACAGCGATTGCCAAATCTCTGCTTAAAAGAAAAACAAATCACAACAACAAATAACAAAAAAGCTACAGAAGAAATCGGAGGGAGCATGAATTCAGCATGAGAAAACATAATGCAACATGTTGCCTTCCCTTTTGTACCTCACTTTTATAAGGCATTTACCTTGTAAAAGGTAACAGAAAGATGCAAAGGTCATGAAAATATCTCTGGTACTAGCTACTGAACAACATCTCAGCTCTTTTCATCCTGCTAGCAGTGTTTATGTCCTCCAAGACAGAAAGCCACCATGCTCTAGATTAAGGGTACGACCTCCATGCCCCTAAATAACAACTATAGTCAGATATTGCACTTTCTTTAGAGGAGATAAGGAATGGCTAGAAAGCAAACTATGCACTAGACAAAACAAAAATGGGTACTTGCCTGTAGTTCTGCTAACCTAGAAATCACGATCAACAGCAGCTGATCATGAATAACTGAATAAAAACATCTATATACAGGCACATGTAATCTGTAATGCTTCCAGCAGTTTTTCAACATGGCTGCTAGGATGGCAAGAGAATTCAGCAGAGCTACTCCATTCACTGCAGGGTTTAGCCCGGAGGGAAGAAGGGAAAAGAGCAGGAAGGGACAGCAATATTTTGATTAATACACAGAACTGGAACTCATTAAGAACAGGATCAATTTCCAGCTTTATACAACTTCTCTTCCCTGCACTAACCTACATCTGACATCAGTCATAACACTCTAGAAACAGCTAAAAGCAATTTTCGCACCTTCCTTCTAGGATCACATGGTATCCACCATGTCCTACATCAGATAAAGCAGATTGTGGATGAAATACAGATTTTACCTAGACTCCTGGAACAGCTGGGATGAACGATTCCCCAGAGAGCACGATGCTTACTTTCATACTTTCAAATGGAGGGTATGCTTATTCAGCTTCATAAAGCTTATGAATCAATTAACATACTTTTATACACAAATTAACATTCCTTTATTCGTGCCAAAGCATAACTATCTTCAGCATCAATTACATTCCTAAATAACTACATTTCTAAATAGCAATATATTGGTCAGGCTCTCTGTGCTGCTCTGAACATGTAAAAAAAAACTTGTGATAAAGAAGGTCTCCAAAGCGGGGATTCAGACTGAACATAGCTAAATAAACTCTTATGTCTCATAGCAGACAACCCTTTAAGTTACTGTGCTGGTTTGGGCTGGGATAAAGTTAATTTTCTCCATAGTAGCTGGTATGGGGCTATGATTTCGATTTGTGATAAAACAGTGTTGATAGCAGAGATGCTTTCACGGTGAGCAGTGCTTCCACAGAATCAAGTCCTTTTCTGCTCCTTGTCCCACCAGTGAGCAGGCTGAGGGTGCATGAGAAGCTGGAAGGGAGCACATCTGGGACAAGCTGATCCCAACTGATCCAAGGGATATCCCACACCATATGGTATCTTGGTCTGCATATGACACTGAGGGAAAAGAGGGATATTGGGAGTGATGGTGTTGGTCTTCCCAAGTAACCGTTATGTGTTACAGAGCCCTGAGGTCTTGGTGATGGCTGAACACTTACCTGTGATGGGAAGTGATGAATGAATTCCTTGTTTTGCTCCACCTATTAAACTGTGTTTATCTCAACCCAGGAGTTTTCTCACATTTGCTCTTCTGATTCTCTTGTCCATCCCACTACTAGGGGAGTGAGTGAGTGAGTGGCTGTGCGGGGCTGACTTACCAGCTGGGGTTAAACCACAGCAGTTACAAAATGGCAATGGTGAAAGGGCCTTGAAAAGCCATGCACATCTTCCTGCCTCAAGGCAGGGTGAACTGCCTCTACAGACATTCCAATGCTCAGGGTCTTCCCCTGCTTTGCATCATGATGACGAATTCATCTCTCTGACTAGCACAAATCTGGAATCACCCTGCTGGCCTCCACAGTTATTCCAGATTCACATAATCCAAGAGAATATAGCTTGTTCTCTAAGAGCTCTCCTATCAAAAGAAACTTCTTGTCAATACATTCTTTGTCCATAAAATAAGCCCTGCAGTTGCAGAACATTCATCCAGGCAAGAAACAGATCAGAAATAAAAGGCATGCTGATTATTTCTGAAGCACTTAGGGAAGATCAAATTGCTGTGCCTGCCTCACCCTCTGACACTGCAGAATACCATGCTCAAGTGTACCCAGTAGTATTGCCTGACACATACAAAACAGGAAAATAACCATTTTAGAAAGGCTTTCAACTTCCACTTCCTAGTAGAAAATGTGTTTGATGCTAAACATTCGTGCTCCTGAGATGAACTATTAATATTAAGATCAGCATGTCTACAGGACTCATAGATATCAGCAGCAAATAATGTTGGACAGAATGAAAAGCTGAATTAAAGATTCCCTACTGGGTTAATCTGCCTTCCAGAAATTAAAGAGTGTAGGGCAACAAATGAAACTTACTAGTAGTCAAGAACTATTTCAGTCTGGAATAAGCATCGTTTTGAGGAATACTCATCCTGGACTGAAGTCTGGGCAGGAAACATCAACAAATGCTTCACTAAGAACTCAACACATAAAAGAAATTCTAAGCAGGCATACTAAATGCTCATTTAGTGAATTTTAAATGGAGCAACGGTCTCCCATACTGCTGCTTTGAAAAGCAGCATTTTTTTATTCTAGAACCTGGAAAAATCTCAGGCTCTCTAACTCTTACCTGGTCCATTGGCCCGCTTTAATGTAACATTTACTGCTGGAAATCAGAAAATGAGAACACACTAAGCAATCTGAGTTTTCCTGCCCCCAGCATGAAAGAAGATATATTCTGGCTTAAACTATCAAGTTTGGAACTGTTAGCAGCATCATTAGTGTATAAGCAGCAGCAGTGATTCCTGCGGACTTCATTTTCTCTTTCAGTTACTCTTTCTGTCTTCCCAGTTTCATTTACATGAAATGTATTTTGCAAATAAAAAACCTACTTGTTACCATCACAAAACGACTTCTGATCAGGTGTGGCTTCACCTGTGGGGCTCTTTAGATATGTCAGAAATCAAAAGGACACTGAAGCTGATCTCATCATTAATCCATTCCCAGTGAGTTAACATAACATTCTGTTGGCATTGTGCTTTCTAGTGTCTTTACACATCCCAGTTGATGTGGCTTTCTTAGTGCCCTAGGAAATCTGCATATTTCTGTTTAAAACATGAACTTGCAATGCAAAGAAAGCATTTGTAGAAAAGAACTAAGTATTTAAGGAAAACAGCAAATTCTACTTTTAAGCAGCAACACAGACTGTGTAATTCAGCAGGATGGAAACACATCAGGGCTGGAGCTGTTCAGTCTCACTTAAGATTAGCTCTTTGCTATGCAAACATGGCACCAAACTTAGCTTTATGTTCTTCTCCTCCAAAGTCATATGCTTGCACACGTGCTCCCCCAGCCTTTCCAGGCCCTACACTTATGTGATACTGCTAGAGAAGCATAACTTCATAAAGCTGGGAGAGAAACCTAATTGCTTAAAAATAGGATCTGGCAGAGCACCAGCTCCTAGATCAGTCTGTGAAGCGTTCAGAGGTTTTAGGCAGCTCAGAGTTTTTCCTCAGGCAACTGCAAACCACTAATTCCCTCTGCTCCCTTCAGAAAAATCACAGTGAGGTTTGCAGCAACTGTGGAGAAAATCACTGCAGCACACGCTCCCCCTGACTGACTGCTGGGCTTCTGGGGGTGTCCAGAAAATCAAAGGAAAACAAAGAGCATTTTGACATCAAAACCTCACAGCTCCTTCCTGTAACTCTCCAAATGTTCTCTGCCTCCACCTCTTTTAACCTCTTTTAGGTTCAGGGCCTGTTCTGCTCTGTGTCAGTTCTGCCTCTGTACCACGCACGTTCTCTTGCCTCACTCTGCCTTGAATGTGTCTCTTGCTCACTGTCCTCAGGTGCCTTTCTTTCTGTCCCTCTTCCACTCTCTACAGCTTTTACTCACTATCTCCTTCACCAACTGCCCTCATGATTTCTCAGTCTCCAAAGGAAGACGTAGGAAGCAAACTGAACAAGGGCAGAAGAAGGCTCAATCTTGATCCTGCTTCCTTAGAAAACTAAGTCAGAATCTGTCTTAGCAACACACTTGGATCTTGATGGACCTGCACATTTGGAGGAAGGGTTCAGCCATGGAAAATGAGCATCATAGAAAAACCATCCCATGTAAACCCAATATTTCAGGAAGAGGGATTGTGTGGAACAGAGCATGAGAATTGATCTCCTCCCGTTTTTCAGATGGCTGCAGTAAGCACAGGTGATTACAGTTTATATATATATAAATATATATAGCAGCTCCAAGTATGTTTATGTGTACACATACACATCTATACCCTTGCACACAAGCACCAAAGAGAACTTTGCTGGGGTTACCCCTTCCTTACAGTTCCACCCATTAGTTTCAGCTGGCTTCTCCTGACAATACCCTCTCTCAGCCATTCCCTGGGGAAGCAGCACAACAACCTTTACTAAAAATACCTCCTGAGCATCACAAATAGCAAGATGGTAGGGTTCTTAATCCCCCTTCAGGCACAGCGTGCTTTTGCTTTTGATAAATACAGAGTGATAACAACGGACAGAGAATAAAGTGCCTCTTCTACTACTGGTCTGTGTGCCTTGCCGAAAGGTAAAATGAGAACTCTTATACACAAATGCTGTCACGAGAGGCCAAGAAAAAGAGGGGAAATTGCTATTGCAAAAAGGCACAATATCTCCCAAATCTGAATGTTTAACTCAATAGGATTTATTCACCAGAACATAAGACCTTTTATTAACATAAGATCTTTTATTAAAGAAAACTTTAGACCTACAGTT
Organism: Forpus xanthops; assembly: GCA_032466535.1. Classification (NCBI taxonomy): domain Eukaryota; kingdom Metazoa; phylum Chordata; class Aves; order Psittaciformes; family Psittacidae; genus Forpus; species Forpus xanthops. The sequence goes on from JASSUY010029529.1 coordinate 26,826, forward strand.
ATCTGCAACGAGCAGGGAGCCAGGCAGCAGGAAAACTCAAACCAAAAGAATCATAGAATAACAGAATGGTTTGGGTTGGAAAGGACCTTAAGATTATGCAGTTCCAATCCGCCTGCCATAGGCAGGGTTGCCTCACACTAGAACATGTCACCCAAAGCCCTGTCCAACCTGGCCTTGAAACTGCCAGGGATTGAAAAGGGGAAGGTTGACTCATGCCCTGCTGAACTTCTGCACCACCTGAATGCACAAACTGAATGCATAGTGCCACGCTGGGCTGGTGGAAGGAAGAACCAGATGTAACCCTTTCATGGCACTTCACTCTTGAAACACGATACCAAACATTACATGAACCTCTCAACATCCTGGCCACAGGCTCAAAAAACGCAGAATCACAGAATCCCAAACTGGTTTGTATTGGAAGAGACCTTACAGCTCATCCAGTTCCAGCCCCCTGTCACAGGCAGGGACACCTCCCGCTAGAGCAAGTTGTTCCAAGCCTGTCCATGAACAGTGCCAGGGATGGGACAATGATCTCCTGCACTACCTAGGGACCAAGGTCATGTTGTATCTAGATACACAAAATACATTAAAGATCCTAAAACCAAACTGCATTTGAGTCCAAGTTTTTACCATTTCTTTACCAAATGTATTATGAGCAACAATTCAGACATATCAAAGACATTCCACAGCTGTGAGCTCTGTTCACCAATACAGTTCTGGAAGTTTCAAAATCCCAACGTATGATGAAAAATATTGCCGCTGTCCAGCTGAGGCTCTAAAGGAAGAACATCACAAGTGGTGTTTCCTACATAAATATACATCATATTGCAAGCCTGGAAAGGAAATACAGTATCACTGTGGCAACTATAATAGTCATAGACATTAGCCACTTAAATATTTCAAATTTAAATGACATTTTCAGACACACACGAAGCAAGATAATGTCATCAGAATTGTGTTGCAAATCAATGATATTATGTATGAACACTAGCAGTTAACTTTCTCTGCTACACCAGACTCCAACTGTGCACTGCACATCTAAGTACACAACACGTTTTTGTCATTCATCTCAAGTATGAAAACATCTGGCAACAGAAAATAGGAAAAAAAAAATATTTATAGACATTTTTGGACAGAGATTACTTCAGGTCAAGTTAGAAAGCATCCCTAAGCTGCAATTATCACATACTTTTACCAGTTACTTTGGATTTAGCTAGTGTTACTAAGAGAGAAGTATGACATAGGCTTTTTATAGCAGTGACCAATTCAACAGCGATCAAAGTTTTATTACTCTTCCTTAGATCAAAGTCTGGACTGGATAATTTTGGGGATTATCTCCAGCTCATGAAGGAGAATAAACAGTTTGGGATAACCACATGATTATATAATATTGTCTTTTTGAAGTAAGTTTTGTTCTTATTTACATATGCCACAGGTTTTTAGTGGATCGTCTGATGATCATTTAATTGGTTTATTGGCTCTCTAGGACAATAAAAGGGAGAATTATACAACTCTTGTAATTCTGTCTCATGTGTGTACATTCATATGCAGAGGATATTCATACAAATAGGTGAAACTAAGATTAAAAAAGTAAAACTGGGCACAATCCCAGTTCAAGGTAATAGGTGTCACAGCTCTGCTCATTATAAACCACTCCAGACATCTGCAGATGGCCTTTCATGGAGCAGAGACATTCACACACACTTCAGCACAGCCTTTCCATGCATGTACACACCTTTCAACACCAAGGAAGAAAGGCCTTGATAGAGAATATTAGTGTATTTACATTATGTTGACTTTCATTCATAGGTATAGGATATTACTTCACAGGCAATATTCTGCACAATTCCTTTTGCGACTAAACTAACTGTAAAGGTGCTTTGATTTGTGCTTCACTCAGGTATGCTTTTATTCAAGAAAGAAAGGCTTTTCTCCTTTTGGCTTTCATTCTGAGAAAACCACTGAGTTCCACATTGTGTATTGACCATAAACTCAACTATATTCCTGTTCCACTGAACTAAGTATTTAGTATTGTCTGCAGTGAAAAAGCAAGTCCAGAACCCATATCTTCTTTTATACCCTATTCTATGAAATTCATTCATCTTACAGAGTCCTTACTGTAGCCAGCTCTTCCACAAATGTTGATTAGAAAAGTAGCAACCAAGGACATCAGAGAAAGCCAGAACTTTGGCATGAACAGGCTTGGGTTTTCTGTATGTATGGTCACAGAGGTAGAGCTGGAACATGTTTTTAAGAGCTGCTATTACACTCTCTTAGCTATGTTCCTTTATTATTGCCTAGGTTCCATCTCTTATCTAACCTGGTTGTCTCTCAGACTTTCTAATGCCAAAAATAAACCAAAGGCTTTCATCACTAGTTTAAAGGAAACTATAATCTGATTGGCAGTTTTGCCAACTTCTCTGTTGATCAAAGATAACTCATACAAGACTGATGTGATTGAAGCAACATCAGCTTTACAATAAGAGTAATTAAAGCAGAATCCTTTCCTTGAGTGAAATCCTGCAGTCCTGACGGAGATAAGAATTACTTTGGTGGAAACTCTAGTTAAAATGAGAGCACATTAAAAATGATTGAGGTTCCAGGTGTAGCAAAAGGGAATAACAAACACTAAACTTACAGAAACCGTTTCAGCTTCACACTTTGGATTTAAATGTGCCTATCTCTGTTTTGTCATTTAGAAACAGTAAAATATTTCTATTAATAAGGAAGCTCTTATCATGACATCCTTGTAAAAGTCCTCTGCGGTAAGACCATTCACTTCTCTCATCTGTCTCCAACAGGGTCACTGCAAAGCACCAGGCCAGTAAGATACCAAGAAAAATACCTATGAACATGAAACAGAAAAAGACATCATTGGCTTCATCAGTGAACAGCAACACATACTGCACTTTACAGCCTGCTCCAAAAAGAGCTAAGCAAAGCCTAAAGGCTTCAGGGACTCAGAACCTCCCAATATGCTGGCTGGCTTGAACTGGTTTTCTTGCACTACCCTCTAAGCTGAAACTGCATATACTCCACAGGTGAAAAAAATAGTACCCTTTGCCTCACCTTTCAGAACATTGTCTTCTGGGTGTTTCCTATGTCATGCTTCTGTCCAGAGCACCCCTCAGCTCCACCTGCACGGAGCAGGCATCTCCCCTGGGAACCTCTCACTGTGATCCTACCAGCACAGCAGGAAAACCCCAGCATCTCCTCTTTGGAGGCAGAACACATACTGGTGCCACAAACACTCTGGCTCATCACACTTCTTTACACATTTTGTACAGTGATGACAACAGATCCTCCTTCCATTTCAAAATGTGGAGCTCAGATGGACAGATCTATAGTTTTCCTCAAACATAAAGGGCATGCAAACTTTTCCAGCCACAGGGAAGTAACTCCAAGCTGGCCACAGGAAACTTCAAAACAGCACAGAAGTTAATCCAGGCCATAAAATCCACACAAGAAATTGGGCAGGTACTCAGGCAGGTAGCTCATATTCAGCTCTCATTAAGGCTCTACATAGTAGGCTCCACACTGAGTTTAAGTCTAACACAAATGTGTGCATGTAAACAGCAGGCACTGCATGGTGGACATGGCCATTTTTCATGGTTTACATGGAACAGAGTCACGAAAGTGCTGATTCTGGCTTACAAATGGGAAAAGGACAACATAAGACAACTCCATTGAAAATGTACCCTGCTGAAGCCTGTCTGGTCAAACCTTGTTTACAAATTAAGGATTTCCTTGTATAACATATGGGACTGGTAAAAGCACTAAATGCAATCCACAGTATTGTTTGTTTGCAGGATTGGGACTCTTATTTGGGTTTGAGCTTCTAAAACTGAAGTTCTTTCTGAAAACATGCCACAGCAAGGGCTGAGCATCTACAAAATGTGTGTCTCAGTGATTTTCTCTGCTACTGCTGTATAATGTCTGGGAATTTGCTCTGGGTTTTAATGAAGAAAAAGAAAGGAGGTTGTAACAAGGTGGGGGTCAGTCTCTTCTCCCAGGTAACAAGCGATAGGGTTTAGAGTGAATATTAGTAACAATTTTTTCACCCAAAGGGTGATGAGGCATTGGAACAGGCTGCTCAGGGAAGTGTTGGCATCATGGTCCCTGGAAGTGTTCACAAACCATGTAGATGAGGCCCTCAGTGACATGGTTGAGTGGTGGTCTTAGTAGTGCTGGGGTAGCGGTTGGACTGGATGATCTTAAGGGTCTTTTCCAGCCGAGCTGATTCTATGAATCTAAGAGCAACATCTAACTATAAATACATTGTAGCCTAAACAGTGTGAGATAAAAAAGATATGGCTACTTGCTGATCTCAGAACTTAAGAGATCCAAGTCTGCTTTCCACTGCCTTTATGCTACAAAACTAAGCAATACTGAGCCAGTCACATGAACTAACCATGTGTGGTTTTCATCTTCGGTTACTAACAGATTAGATTAAAAATAATTCCAAATCTTCAACACAAACCTATTAAAAGAGAAAAAAAAAAAAAAAAGAAAAGGAAAAAGATAGAAACCCCCAAAAGATTGTTTTCAGGGACTGCAAAACACATGAGGCTCTGCTGCTCTTCACTAAAAGCAATTGTGCTGGCTTTTCAATCCATAAGCTGATGCTTATTTTCCTTCTGTGCAATTCTTTTCAAAGCCATGCATCTAAAATAGATTCTACCTCATTGTTCCAATTTCCTCTTGTTGTTGCCATTAGCCCATGCAATTCTTTCCATGCATTCAGGACTAATTTTCATTAATCACAAAATTTAAACAGCACAGACTGAGCTTTGTTGAGGGAAAACAAAAAAAATGGGAGAAAGAGGTAAAACTTAAACAGGAGCAGCTTAAAAGATACTGCTGCTTAAGTCAGTAAGATATTCCTTCTCCCCATCAAAACAGAAGCTCTACTAGGCCTAAAGATTTGGCTTCGGCTACTGATTCTCATGTACAGGGAAGTACAGCTTGCAGTGCCAATCCAGGTGCTGATCCTGAGCCAGTAAATTGAGTTTCAAGCCTTAAAAGAAGTAACTAGGGGAAAAAAAAAAAAGATGTGAAGTCATCACATGTATTTGGAAAAAACAAACCAAAAATGCAGAGAGGATTAAGTAACAGTATGAAACCAATACAGGAGAAATTCAGGACAAAAGCTGGTCAAAGAAAAACCTTCAGAGCCACTTCCAAATCCTGCACAGCACAGGTATTCCAAGTGGGAAACAGCTGTGTCAGCATGACTGCACTCATAACTCTGCCTCAGGTAACACCGCAGAGCACTGAGCCCTGCCAAGAACATGCTCCTTCAGGCTATAGGAGCATTATCCCACGGAAAAAGGTGGAAATCACTAGGACTGGAAGCAGTGAAGCTGTAATAATTAACTACCCTGAACATGCTAAAATTCTCTACTTCTAATATTAAGGAAATATGCAGCCAGCTCCCACTGCCCCATTCTCCATGCCGCTTGCCCTGAGAGCATTCAGTGATAGCCACCTGCTAGTCACACCACAAATTAGGGACATTATCATGTGTCTGAAAGAAATACCTCTGATAACAAGTAGAAAAACATAGCAACAGTTTTCAGAAAAGGCATGGCAGACAATCTTGTACTCTCTTAAGTGGCTGCTTCCTTTAGATAGGAGCTGTATTACTGTGAAAATCACAGCCTATAATAAAACACTGACCAGAACCTCCCAGCACCTACTTTTCAAACCAGTCAGCAGAGACCTCAATCAGAACCATTGCTGCCAGCAACAGCAACCATGTCTACAGCTATCTGAGGAGGGTAAGAACATTGGGAAATGAACACGGTTATTGGTGGGATATGCAGGAACTCAAGATACAGTATTTCAATTTCTCAGTGAAAAAAAGATCGTTCACAACTGGGTAGACAGATCAAGCAAACTGCGCACAGTGGAGATAGAGAAAGAGCTGTCACTAGAGAAAAGCGTAATTAGCTGAAGCTTACCACCTTCTGTTGGAAATCTATTACCAGTTTGTGTAAGAACTAATGAGGAGCCTGAGAAGAGGCCGCGGTGGTGGAAATTCCCCTGTTCTGACCTGACTTTGAGATTCAGGGAAAAGAAAAAACTCATTTCAGTTCTTGCCTTACCTGTGAAATGAGGACAAAACCCTCACTCACACCACTGTTACAATGATCTAAAATGAGAAGTGTTTGATCTATATTGATTAGAAAATCAAATAGGAAAAGACAAGGACTGCAGTATATAATAAACCCTTAAGCTAAACAAGCCTACTACTTCAACTACTGAGTAGGCTCAAGATGCAGTTCCCTTCTCTGCAATACCCACATTAGCAGCATCAGAGTAGCACAGTACAACCTGTTAATATTAGACAGTGAGAGCATTTCTTTAACATCAGCTTTGTCAAAATTCAGTTAGGGCACAAAAAAGGCTGCAAAGACACTAGCGTTGATAAACCTGGTTTATATGCCTTTGTTTTCCTGAAGTAGTTGTCTACTGGCCTAAATACAGCTCATACTAATTCTTTCAGCATTCAGACAAAATATTTAGCAGAGATCTTTGCATGTGACCATACCAAACGTTCCCATTTGTGCCTGTTTGCTCTAGCAAAACTGCAGATTATAACAGTTAAAAATAGCCATTTTTCCATTAACTTAGACCTTCCTGATAACAAGTAGTTTTGACAGTTTTTAAGCAGTTTGAGATAACATGAGCAAGTAGGTCACAGTTATACTTGGCTTTAGAAAAAGGCCTTTCATCCATAGAATTTACAGCTCTTTGCAAACACACCCTTAGGTAAGCTACAATCTACAAGGCTTCCTCCAACGCCCATATTCAGTCATGTATGAGTCCTAACAGCAACTACTAAACAACGGCTTAAAGTAGAATCTGAAGCCCTTCACAAACTGCAGAACTGAAAAGCCCAACTGTCGTGGTTTAAGGAGCCCATGACACCAACCGACGTCAGTGGCAGCTCTCCCCTGATCCCAACAGGCTGCAGAGCAGGTCGTGAGAGTGCCCTCCAGGAAGAAGGCCTCCAACTTGAAAAGGAAGTGAAAAGGGATTTTCAAAGCTTGCCTCAGCTCCCAGTTCACCCGATTTCCAAGATGATTATTTGCTCAAGCTGCTGCGAATACTCGTCTGTGCTGCTTCACCTGGCATTTGGTCAGAAGAACATCTGCTGGAGCTCTCCTATGAGGACAGCGGCAGAAGGATATTAAGAGACCTTATGCTTTTCATGACAGACGTGATGGCCAGGTGTGAGGGACTGCAACAGCCTAGTCTGTGAAGGGTGCAAGAAAATAAAGGAGCGTTGCAGAAAATTCATCTTCAAGCACAGCTGGAAAAGTTAGCTGCCATTATTTCCACCGTGCAAGTAGGGAAGCATACAACTCTTCATCCAGAGTTCATTTCAGGCAATCTTATATGGATTTCTTTTATTAGTTACACTTTCTGTATTGACTCATAATCACTTATAATGTCAGTGACTGTATGGGTAGTTTTGGGAACTAGAGCAGAAGAATAAAAAGGAACAGTTCCAAAAAGCACAGAGGAACTGCTGGATTTCAGGGGGTTTCCTCTGTCATGTATTGCAGTCAGTTCACTAGAGCATGCTGCCTCCTGCAGCAAAAGAGATGAATAGAGAACTGCACAGATTGAACATGGATAACACTGTGATGGTTTTTTTGCTATCCCTGGAATATCTCCTGCAGTTTAGTAATAAAAACGGCACAGGTGAATGTTTAACTCCTTTGCTATTCTTGCTATGCTTGGTATATAATCAGCAAGCAGACAGCTCCACGTGTCTGATGCATTCAGAATAACAATGATCACCTTTTGGACAGCTAACACAACATAAAATATTAACAATCAATATCTGCTGAGCTTGCAAACCCTAATGATACTGTGCTTTTAAGGAGACTGCATATGCATGAGGTAATGTGCAGTGTGCCTTCATGCAGGAAAGGGTCCCTATGTAACATTTGAACAAAGCCCTAATTCCTTGAAGACTCACTTCTTATTTGAGCTACATCCTCAAGTAACCTCATTAAGACCCATCATACCACATCATGTGCCAAAGTAAGTTCATATGTATGATTTTAACAGCAGTGGTGTTTAAAATGGCCAATAGAACAGTGGTCTATGCTACTTTACAAACAGCCTTTGATGAGTACCAAGTAACTCCATTTACTGGCACAGACAAACTTATTTTCCAACTAAGTCCATTTGTTAAAATTGAAAAGCAGATATGTTAAGAGATTAATATCTTAATTTCTTTTATTAATCTTATTCACTACTTACCCAAAGTCCTATGGACTCTCTTGCCAATTAATTATTGTGAATAAACTAGATAGCACAGGAGAGGCTGAGAAAGAATTCACCCTTCCTCTCCAGGCAGCTCTCCAGCAGAATCAAGCAGGCATCAAACATCATGTGCTGTGCAGATGAATAGCACAGGGATGGCAGGGGGAGGAAAAGGGAATATGGCCAGTGGAACTGTGCAGAATGGAAAGCCAAGGAACATTTCCACTGGGGGAGTCATCTGCAGAGCTGAAATTGCAAAGTTTTTCTGTCACTTCCCCAAATTCAGGTATCCTTTTGAAGACAATCCATGCTATGAAGCTTTGCTGGGTTTTCCCCATTAATGCAGCCTTAGCATGGTGCTGATGCTCATACACTTAGTGTTCTTCCAGAAATGGATTCTTTAGAGACTGATACATTCCTTCTCTTCCCAAAGCAAGAACTCTACTGTGTCACAGAGAATTATGCTGCTCTAACACCATTTATTATTTATAGATAAAATGGGTGTGATGCCTTAGGAATATGGTCCTAACCACAAAACACGAACAACCTTTCAGCAGCCACACGATGCCTCCCATGTGCATGAAGCTCATTTGGACATCAACAGAAACCCAAGCTAATGAAAGGGCTTGCCCATGCTGAGCAGTATTTAATGCATCAAGATGTAGAGAAATAAAGGGATGAACAAATAAGATGCATCCCTACATACAGGGGGCTGTTAATTTGCAATACATAATTTTGACAAAGTATTTTTCAATTCGGAGGGAAGTGGGGAGAGGTTTTACCTGCCATTACTGTGCAGATTATCTTCTCAGGAGATGCTCACAAGTATTTCTGCTCTGTTATGACAATGTTCAGAAAATGCTTAACTTTATGTCTCCAGTATTCTAATTGATACTAATGATAATAAAAACACTAAAGCAGCAGTCTTTGGACCACGCCTGCCTCAGTTGCTCACACTGGAAGCAGATGACTGGGACAAGGCAGGGTCTGCAGTGGATGAGGCTGAGCTGGTCACCTCCAGCCCTAATCTCTGCACAAACGCTCTGGACAAAGGCTATTCGAGTTGAGGCCGTTATTAAAACAAACGCAAATTCGCAGTAAAACTTCAAAGCGTTCATTTCAAACCAGAACCAAACGTCCACCAGAGGTATAATCTGAGCACTGGATTAACCACCACACCCTGACAGCAGCACTCGCGTTACAAGCGCAGGACGAGCCCGATGCCTCCCCGCTCTCAGCAGACACATCAGAACCAATTCCTCAGCACCACCAACAACCGAGCCCTGACCTTAACCCCCCCTCACCACCATATTCCCTCCTCTGCAGACACACACGCTCCATCACCGCTCGGAAGGCAGCGAGCCGCCGCCCGTGGGGTCCGCAAGCCTCTCCCCTCGTGTGCCCGACCCCTCAGGATGCTCTGCGGCCGCTCTGGACCCGCACAACGGGACCAGCAAATTCTCTTCGCCTCCCCCTCCTCCTCGCTCCGAAATCACCCTCGCAACCTCCGCCCCAGCGCAGCGTGCGGGCACTGCACCACGGAGAGGCCAAGGTCAGCGCGGCGGACACCCACCTCTGGCAGACATGGCTCACCGGGCGCGGAGCCGCCGGGATGCTCCGGGAGTCTGCGCTGGGCTGGGTCGGGCCGGGCGGGTCCCGCCGCCGCCGCGCTCCCTCCTCCCG
>JASSUY010029530.1:0-23030 GCA_032466535.1 Forpus xanthops
TACCTCTTTGGTCAGTTTGGGTCAGGTGCCCTGTCTCTGCTTCCTCACAGCTTCCCCTCCTCCCTGGCAGAGCATGAAACTCAAAGTCCTTGGTCAGCCTAAACGTTCTAAGCCATAACTATAAACACTGGTGTTATCAGCACTGTTTGCAAGCCGAAAATCAAAAACACAGTGCTGCACCAGCTACTACGAAGAAGAGAAAAATGACTGCTGCTGCTGAACCCAGGACAACATGTGAGGGGCACACGAGTGCTGCAGAAAAATATTTTGATCTGTATTTCTTGGGAGACAGAATGAATTCTTCCATCTTCAAAAAGGGGGGAAAAAATGGGATAATAAGATCCTCTACAGTGTATATGGAAGTAAAAGGAGAAGTATTTTGCAGTATTAACATTGTAATTTCTAGGCTACACAGAGTCAAATATGTTGCATATAAACACACACAAACATTCTAGTCAGATTAAATGCCTTCTGCTCCCACCCACACCCAGACATACATCTTCCCTCCCCACAAAAAAATCCATAAAAGCTTGGTCAATGGGTTTTACATTAAAAAAACCCCAAACATTTCAGGTCATCAGATAACACAATAAAATACAATCTTTAAAGAAGTAAGAAAGCATGAATAAAAATATATACAACAATTTCTTGTGTAGCCAAAGTATCAGCATTTTCCATATAGAACATCCAATATTTTGCTGCATTTTAATTAAGGTGTCTAAACATTATCACAAAGAACTGCAAATTGGTCAGAGCACGCAGTAAGGAAAATTAAGCTCTAAAGGCTTTTTATCACCATATTTCAGGAACCAAGGGTGTAAAATGTTCTAATTTGGGATATATTAAAAGCCATAAAAGGTCTTTCAAAAAGATTAATGGTACTTTGCTTGGATTTAAGATAAGGGCTTTAGCTGGTTGGAAAAGCAGGGCCCTGGCTAGACCCTTGAGGCATTCATCTTTACAGCCACTTGGAAGATTTGTAAAAGCGTCTGCATAACCTCAAGCAAACGCACTGCGACATTTTTTTTCTCTAAATTCCTTTCAATTTTACAGGTTTAAAGTGTGTAAATCATATTGGGTAGTAAAGCTGATAGAACGGTTCATCCCTGTAACACAATATATATATAGCCGTGTATTTTTAAGACAAACTTAGCAAAAACAACTTAGTTCCTACAGGGCAAAGACCTTTCCATTCTGAAGTTGACCAACAATCATGTCGAATATCTTCCTCTAGATACTTAATGCGGCATAAAGCAGAATTTTCTACTCATCTGAAATTGTTACCTTGTAACACATTTCTGAAGCTTGGCTTCTTTTTGAAGAGTTTCAAGGCATTTATTTAAAAATACCAATTATCATACTTTAACTTTTTATGGAATAACAGGTCTCGATGAAAAATATTTATGCCATTCTCTTTTGTTCTTTAATTAAATGAAAACAGATGTTTTCTGAAGTAAAGCAGAACCATTACTGGAGTACTTAAAGTGTTAAGGTCTTTAATTTTTATATCAGTTTGGTCTACAATTCCTGATTGTCTTTACTCAAGCTCAACATTAATGTCAAGCAAGTTACCTAGGAGACGAAAGAGATCAAAGAGACAAAAAAACCCTCAAATGTCTGATTAATCAAGCCTGCAAACAGCTTATTTCTTTTAGCCTGCATGCAAGTATGAAAATGAGATTCTGGGAGCCGTACATTGTGCAGATTTGTTCATTCTTATCAGAACAAAGCCAGCGGCAGCTTATTTCATGGATCATTGGCACTGTCATCAGTGCTACACAGAACGGGTGACAGCTCCTCATTTTGAGGCTTGAACAAAATTAGCAAAAAGTCGGCACAAATTAGCCTCTCATCTTTTTAGTAATATGACATTATTCATTTACTTTTTATCCAATTTTTAATTTTTTCCTTGTCAGCTATCCCTTTCTAGTGTTTCTTGCACAGCATCATAAAACACTTTTAAAACAACCAAAGAAACGGCTGAAGTTGAAATAGGATGTAAAGTTCAGGCAGAAGAGTAAACATTTTTATTAAGTTGCAGCAGAATCTACCGGAACTTCCAGAAAGCTTCCTTGAAAATCAAGACATTTCACATTAAATGGCATCAAGCAAGGAATTCTCATTATGAATGATACAAGTAATGAGACAACAGATTCAAGAACTGCCTCAGAAATATTTTGGTATAAGGCACAAAATGCTAAACCTACAGAAGCTCCAACAAAGCATCTATATTCAAACAGGTCCCAAAATATCCTATGATCATAGCAGAGAAGCCAAACAGCCTTTTAATACAGTGTTACAGTTTCTCATCAAATATGAATCTGGCTATTTCAGGCTTGCCTCAAGCAATGATTTTCTCCTTTTATGTTATGGAATGTTATCCATTGCTGACGTATATAAAATGTATAAAGCAAACAAGAATACCGAGTGGATTTTGCAGTGAAAATTGTCCCCCTTCAATGGTGTGCTCAGCTTCCACTATAAAATACTTTGTAATACGTTTGTTGTATTTTTATGCCGTGTATTACACCACCAAATGATATATGGGTGACACAGTAATGGAGCAAGGACAAAGCATTGTTCTAATAGTAAACCCTTTGCTAGATTTAAACATTTAAATGCAAGTAACTTCTTCCATTCATGAGAAAACCCAGCATTAAAAAATTAACTATAAGCTGTTAGATGCTTTACACAGCCCCCTTATAACAAAGGCAGTTTTAAAAAAAGAACTGTAGTACTGTTTTCAGCAATTTCTTTATCTCTGTTCTTCTAAGTAAGAAAGCTTATTAACAAGCTTTGAACTTAAAATCACATTTACAATAATGTGCCATCAACAGTTTTATAAGCTAATTAGAAAAAAAGATTAATTAATGACTGGCTGCTAATAAAATGGCAATCATGAAGAAAGAAACCAAGGGTGCTAAGCTTCAACTACCACCAATTAAGAGCTAATTACAAACAAATTATATATGTGTTTTGCTGTGGGCTTTAATTTACTAAAATGGTTTTAATTAAAAGAGAAAACATGCTGATTAATTGAACTGCAGAAAAAATCTACAGTATAAACTGTGCTTTGTCTGTCTCTTTAATTAGACTTGTAACATCTGAAATCTTTTTTTAAGGTTTGTTAAAGCATAGATATACATAATTAAGGGAGCAGAAGAATGGAATACTAGGTGATAACCCTGCCATGTTCCAAAGGTTAAAAGAAAACCACCTCAATGAAGCACTGGCAATGAAGCACCTCTGCTAAATGTTAGAAGGAAAATCCCTCAAGAGATAAAAAGGAGAAACTCTTCTCTTTTTACCCCAGGTCCCCCAACAGGCAAGACTTCCAAGTTAATTGGTGCTTGGTTACATTCCCTATAAGACTGCATCAATCTCTTCAGGTACCTCAAAGCACTACAATGGATTGTGAACACAGCACAGAATTCAGAAGTTCTATTTTACTGCTAGAAGAGTATCAAGCACTATAATCTACTCTTTTGAAACAGCAACGTGCGTATACACAGCCTCATGATCCTACCCAGATTTTCTAATGGAAAACAGTTTCTGGAATGGTTCTGAATGGTCCTGACACATCTTGCTTGTGTACTTCCCATTCAAAATTATATGGCTGGAAGTTACTCACAGACATCAGATACTAATTCTATCACAAGAAAATGGTCAAAAGTGATGAAACAAATTTTGAAGATAGCAGCAGGACTGATCTTGCTATAACAGGAGAATGATAAGTAAATAGCCAATTCATTCCATCTATCACAATGCAGATCTTTCATTTACACTTGACCACAATACCATTGTTTCCCCCTTTAAAAGCTGCAATTTAGAAGTCTTTCACCAAAATGCCAGAAGCCAGGAAGCTAAGCACTTAGGAACAGTGCTGTCAAGAAGTCTGTGCTATTTAGAGCCTGACAACTACTCCAGTAATTTACCACACTAAATTACAAAATATTTCAGAAGTTCCTTTTGACAACAAGTCTAATATGGTCAAGATTATTTTATCACATTCAAGTTACTGTCCTCAGGCTAATGTGCTCTTAGACAATGTGGCACCTACCTACCAAGCAGTTCACAAAACCCACAAGCAAGTGCAAAATTTGAGGTTTAGCCATATTAGCTCTCAGAATATTGAGACATAAGAAATCTGCATTCTGCTTCTTGAGACACCACAAAGTGATCTGAGTACAAAAGCACCATGAAAAATTATTTCTCTAGGGGGGAGAAAAGCTTGGAAAATACTTTGTAAGTTCATACACTGGGGAGGGAGATCTTTAAAATAACATTGATTAGGAACAGAACTCTGAGAAGTATCACTCCAAATGGAAACCGAGTTGTAGCAAAGTTAAATTACCAACTATCTCCTCATACCGCCCTTATTCAAAAGGATAAACACTCCCCCTATGCACACATTGCTCTAATTTATCACCAAAAATCTAGGCAGATTCCCACCAGCACAGGAGGAAAAACTGAAGTCCATTTCAAGATGTTATTCCAAAAAAGGATTTTCAAAAGCATTCGAAAAGGTGATATAATTCAACATGTCTGTTCCCAGCTACATATCCAAGTACCTGCTGCCATTAAATATCAACTACCTGAGCCTAGATCATGTCAAATTAACCATTTTACCTCAGCCCAGCTAAGTGTCCACATAAACTCCATTCTCTTAACACTCACTGTAACTCCTACATTAATATTAACGCTTCTATTGGCATCTCATGTTAAACAAGTCATCACTAATGAAATACAGTGTTCAAACACTAGGTTGATGTACGCCATTCTACATTTGAACAGCAGAACTTTAAAAGATGAAGGACTCTCTACCTTCCTGAAAGCCCTGGAATGTTATAACAAAGACAGCAACTTAGTTACAATAAGAAACCTTAACTGCTCATATAATACCATACACACTGCAATTAATTGCTGGTTATTTAATACTACCAGTGCTATGTTATAGGTATTAATGAAATAATTCAGTTTAAGTGTGTTTAAAAACCCACAATGAATTCAGATTAAGCAGTGTAACCCACCTGCATTACGTGGATGCTCCACAAAAATTCAAAGGACTGCTGGTCTCATACACTGTAACTGCATCACAGCACCTCGATGCTCAGGCCAAAACTGGCTTCTAGAAGCAGTCTGGCTACAGAAGCAGAGTTCCTGAGGGCCTAAATTATTCTAGATAATATAATGCAGACCTGCCTCTATTCTTCCAGGAAGAATTCCACCCATAGACAAAACAATGCAACCAAGAACTTCAGGATCACTAGAACTCTTACTGAAACAGAACACCCCACAAGAGAACAGGCTAGGGATATCCAAGGATGCTACAGAGACCTGCTACCCTGGTAACTCCCAAACAACTGCAATCACTCTTCTAGCCCAGAAACCAGGATGACAACAGGAGACAAGGAAAAGGCAGTACCTCATAGTGACATCTGCCAAGAGATCAGCCTCCATCTTCATCATTACATAAGAAAGATTAATTTTAACAAAAATGAAACTGCCAATAAAAGAGGGTAACATATTTTTAAGCTAGTCTCAAAAGCTACATATGAAACCACACATGCAGCCACTAGTAAATAAAGACCCTCATGCATGAGGTACCAAGTTCCAACTTCCCTCAGTCTAAAAACTTGAACACTACTAGATTAAGTATTAATCTAAATTTGTGAATATTCACCACACCAGAAGCAAGCTACAAATAATGTAATGCCGAAAGCCTCATTTACAGCAGTACAACAACATTTTCCTTAAAGAACCTGCAACAAGTACCACATAGAAACCAGAATACCCCAAACCCTGAGGCAGTATCATTTAGGTTTTTAGGATGTAAATTTCAGTCATCCACTCACAGCTGGCAGATTATGCATATTGCCTAAATCACCACTGATTTTCAAGGAATCTGATTTCTAAAAACCTTTTCTCACTGTGTCATAGTGATAGCACACTGACAGCATCATTTTGGCATTCCTTTGCTTTTTAGGCCATGTTTTTACTGCCTATTCTCGTCTTCTGTTTATTTTTGGCTTTTTTTTTTGTTTTTTTTTCTGAATACTGAAGCTGCCCTATCAGTTTCACAGGCTTATAAATGTTATACATCAAAAATTAGTTTCACTTATTAAGGCAGGAAACGGCTTTAAGAACTCTGGGATCTGTGCCTCAAAGCAAAAGCTTTATCAGCAGGTTCCAGTCACTGCTTCTTGCAAAAGAAAATGGTGCCGATTAAAACCCCATACACCTGATTTCAAAAAGAACACCTACCCACTGAACATTCTTCACATGGCTGCGAGGGGAGCTGTACCCCAAACAGAAGGCAGCTCTTTCTCACATGCTCCCTGCCCCCAAACCCTGCAACACTGCTCAAGAAAAATGAAAACTATACATAAAAAGATGATGGTGAGATAAAGGAACAGTAATTCATGCACTTATTTCGCTAGACTTCAGAAGTGGTGTACTTCAATAGCCATAGTGTGGTTCCACGCCTGACCTGCTCTGTGCTGCGTTGCATTTGGAAGTTAGAGGGATACAAATAGCCACGTACTTTAAAAATTAACTCACTTCTTAGAAACATTATGTAAAATGAGTTTTAAAAGGAACATTTAACTTGGGTAGTATTGATATAATCCCTACTTCTCAATACAAAAGGAGTATTTAATTAATTGTACTCATATACAAATACAGTGATTTTTGAACCAACACCTCCCATATTGAAATCCATTTCTATAGCACTTCACTGAACCACAACTAGCCACTGTCAGAATGGTTTCCTTAGAACAAAAAGTATTTTAAAGGATCAATTAAAAGAAAATACAGCTTCTTGAAAATCACAAAGGAAAATGAATCCTGCAATGGGTAATGCTGCACATCTTTACAACAGCAGAGAACCCCAGTGAATTCACACGGATTCTGCCTCGACAGAGCTCCTCATGAGATCAAGCCTGAGTCATTTGAGTTTTCCTTCTTTCAACATACTATTTATTCAGATAAACCCACTTAACCAAAACCAAGTCAAGGCTGTGAATACTAATAATGCTTCAAGCATTTTGTTTTCAGAATTACAACATGCTAATATTTGAAAGTCAACAATTTGGAGCTAATGTTCCACAAATAATAATACATTGATGTAGCACCTGGGATATGCTAGATGTTGCACAATCCCATGGCTACCAAAACCAGATAACAGTTTATCATAAATATTACAAAGCCTTAAAACTTCTTACATTAATTTGTTTCTATAGTCAAACAATTTGCACTAGAACCTCAGTATGTTTTATTGATTATGATACTCTAACCACTTTAGATGGGATAATGACATTTGTGAAGGAGAACTGCAAGTGGTTTTCATGTTGTACACACAAAAGGCAATATAGCAGTATCACAGTGAGAAGCTGGTCCAACTTAAAGGGAACATTAGGACATATTCCTATCACTGTCAATAGCTGTTATCTTTGAGGACTGAAGTTTTGTGATCATTGGCAAAAGGCAGATAAGAGCCTAGTCATTAGAAACTGTCCTGCGTGACTAAATACAGGAGATTGATGACTGCAAAAAGAACACTACCAAGGAACAGTTAGTTTTACATAATCTTACTTACAGAACCTGAAGAACTGCGTTTCTCATTTCTTAATACATCTATTTTTTAAGGCATCACAATATTGTATTATACTGCGTTAAAAAGTTTTAAATGTGAAATCTTACATTAAATCTTAGCTTAAAACCCTGCACTTCCATTACCTCTGTGGAAGAGCATGCAAGATAGAGGAATGAAAGTATTATATAGTTAATTTATAATATAAATCTAGAATATTTATGGTTTAAATTATACCAATCAGATGACTTACAAATGATAGCTTCCCCACTCCTCTCAAATAGCTCTTATTATTTTCTCAGCTGGCTTCAAAACTACTCCAACTATCTGTTTATCCTAATTTTCTTCCTGTGCACAAATAGAGCAGCAATAAGCAGCAAAGCCTTCATAGAACTACTCAGATACACCAACCAACAAGACAACATTGTGAAAAAATAGATTCTCACTTGTTTCTTCTTTTACATAAGCATTTACATTACTAAAAATGATGGCAAGGAGGAAAAATATCCATTCATTCTATAAGCATCATTCCAAGGCTACAGCACTGTCTGACATCCATCTATTCCCATACTACAGAATTATTCCAGACATCAACTCCTGAGCACATGAACACAATGGAAAAAGGCACTGGTGTACAAGTTTGGGTGTATTTATCTTTATTTAGGCACATCTTGCTCTAAGCTTGCTACATTTCTACTGTTCTTCAGGCTTCCCAAGCTTATTGGAGAGGGAATGCAAAGAAAAATCTAAGGCACAATGAACAGACAAAAAGAGAAAATCCTACTCCTGTTTTCTTGGCTTGCAACACACAGAAAAATCAAAAGCTCAATATAGATGACTAGTGACCAACTCCTCTGACTCACAGAGTCAGCATGAAGGCTTTAAAGCAAGGTTACTTGGGATCGTTCATGACTGTATTTTCAGTTCTAATTCATAAGTACAGGGTATCCAAGCATTACTAGATCAGCAGCAACTCCTTCGATCACTGACAGAAATCTGGTTAAGAAACAGGAAAGATGCCCCAAATCATCTTCAATGATATTTTAGTTATATGACATTTCCTGCAAAAAACTAAATGTTTCCTCAGAGCTTTTGTTAATAGCCCACTTACCTCACGAGCAGCTAATCTATCACTCAGCTCCTCAGCCTTATCAATGTCACCTTCAGCCACAGACTTCTCTATGCTAAGTTCAAGGCCAGACTAGAAAAAGAAAAGTAAATCTTTTTAGGACAAAAAGAAATAACACATTTAAAGGGAGCATCTCCTTTCTAAATATATTTCTTTCATAAGACACTGCATAAACCTGTAATTTCTATGTAACACAAATCACTTTGTCTATGTATTGTAATGGACAGTATAATTAAGAATTCACTGAAAGGCCGCGTGAGCACAAATCATTGCATTAGTTCCACCTTATGTGCAGGATAATACTGTAGGTTAAAAAAATTACACGGACTAGTTTATGCCTGTCACAACAAAATTGCATCTGAAGATCTGGCTTATCTCTTCCATCCCTGGAGCTTTCTAAACAAAATGTGAAATATATGTGTCAGGTAACACGAAGAATGGCAATTACCACTGTATCGTTACAGTTCTCAGATCTTATCTTGATCCAAAAACCGAGTTCTGGCACCGTGCCACTCTGCTGTGCTAATAAATTAAGGATTCTAGCAGTCCTATGGAAAACAATGAGAAACCTTCAGAATTTAACTTCTGAAAATGAGAAAATAACCTTTGTGATCAACAGAACTTGTTTTACCACAACATTCACAAGTAATGCAATAAAAAGCAAATACTTCCAGTAAATTATAGTTGGAAACTTTTGAATACAGCAGGCTAGCAGAGGAGGCACCAACTTCAGAATGCCACAGAAAAGCCTCTCCCATAACAGTCTTTACAGCCTCACTGGTTTTAAATCTTAGTGATGCTAAAGAAAACACATTGGACAGTTTTGAACATACACTTTTTTAAAAGATAAAAGCAAAGAAGCGATCAATTCTTACGAAACAGTGATCTGCAAACACTGCACTTTAATTACTCAGGTTCTAAAGTGCCCACCTGGAACTTGCAGGGACAGCCGATTTTATTAAGTATCTTTTCTGAAATTAATGACACATACGTTCCACTAGTGATTGAATCTTTAGACTTATGTGAAGAACATCTGCTTTTTAACAGTTTGGGCCTCATTCCAGATCTATCCTGAACAGCTTAAGGACAACTAAATACCCACCAAGAGCAAGAACTCGGGTAAAAGCAAACAATGTCTCTCGACTTGCATGGAGAAACTTACTTCAGGCAAATGAAAAATAAAAGAATTATCATAAAGGAGACTAACTGAACATTTCATGTTATAGAACTTACACAGGCCGTTGCTAGAACTATAGAACAGAGCTACAATGAATTCACAATGTGATGAGTTTCTTAACTTGCTCATTGTGTTGTACCAGTTATTTCAAATTATGACTGGTTACACAATAGTATCCATGAACATAATGGGTTATAAATCCAGTAAAACTGTACAGTAGGTTTGGTTCTCTAATTCCTATAGCCCATGTTATCAACTAAAGGATTTAGATGACACATTTTAAAGCCAAAATGTGATTAAAACTAAAGAAAACAGAAACTCAAACATGCATGTGAAGTGTTTTGTGTCTCATGGTAACAGACAACAAAACCAGACAGGAAGTAAATGTGGATACTGTCACAAAAGAAAGCACAGCAACTACTCTATTCAAGTAAAAATCATGAAATATCTAAAAGGAAGTTCACTTTAGAATGTGCACAAGATTCACCTTCCTCAGAATAATTTCATCATTTACTCACTTTTAAATAGCCTCAGTTTTACTCCTAACTCTGTTAAGGCCAAGTTCTTTAACTGTGAAGTACAAGCTGATATTGCTTTTGTATCAACAGTCACCTTTTGGGGAGCCTTGCTATCCACAGGTGATTCAAATCTATCATTGATTCCAAAGTATTGCGTAAGTTCTTTCCATTTCTCTTCATTTGCCAACTGTTGGCTACTAAAAACAAAGAAACAAGAAGTCATTAAGATTACAAATTATAGAAAGGAAATTGGTTATGTTCTTTTAAACGCTAAAAAGAAACTCTTCCACTTGGCAGACATGCTCTTTTCACCCATTCACAGTTTCTAAAAGAAGTGAAATTAAGTATTGCTTCCCGTCTTAATTCTAGAATCCTAAAAGCGAGCTTATAGACTCAACAATCATTTAGATTGGAAAAGACCTTTCAGATAATTGAGTCCAACCACAAGCCTAACCCTGCCAAGGAGGAAAAAAAGGAGGAGATGGAACAGGTTGAAGAGGAGCTTGTATGTTATTACATGCAAAACATCTTTAGGAATAACAATGTCTATTTTAAGTTACAGTCTGTACATTTGTGTTGATTTTTTAAATCAAGCAATCACTGATATCATTCAGCCTGCCCAACAAAGACACAGAACAACTGCAGCTGACATTTCACACCATGTTCAAAGCTACAGCTATGCATGTGGACAAGCTTTTTGACAAGCTTTGCCCGATATTAAAACCAGACCTCAAACAATCGCACTGACCAGTTTTACCTCTTAGTCACTTCATCGCTCTGTTTCTGTCTTCCTAGGAGCAGAAAGAATAAATCCAACATTACACAGTAATACACTACAGCATCCAATGAACTTACAGAACTCTCTCAGTCATGTTTTATTTGGAAGACTGACACATGAGGATTTTTATATAATGATCATGTGGTTTTAAACCACTTACTGCAAGACTTCTCATACAAAGAAACTCCTACAGTATCTGTGAAGGCATTTCAACTAGAACACACAAACTATGTTCTATAAAATCACTGAGATACACTTAACCATTGTGAATCAGTATTAACTGAGCAAGTTTTACCTCCTTGTTAAGAAGGGGGCAAGTACAGGACTTGAACTTTAAGGGGCAATTCACAAACTAGTCCTACAAGTGATTTATACAACTGAAACATAAAATTCTGGATAATAACTACAAAACATGAACTCAACCATTCAAATCTTGTTAAGAAGCAAAAAAACCCTACCAGAAAAACCCACAACCCCCAACTCTTCCCTCCACCCCTCCCCCAAAGAAAAAACCAAACCCACCAAAAACCCAACAACAGAACACCCAAACAAAAGCAACATCCCCCTCAAGCCAGCAGATCACACTTCCAAAGTATTTGATAGTAATTCCACTGTGAAGAAACAAATTCTGTAATTACATAAAACACCTTTTCTGCGGCGTTTTCTTTTCCAGCCTTTGCTTTCCTGTTTTGACTGGGCTTTCATTTCATGGCTTTTCTTCTGGAGCTCCAGAAATTTCTACGAGATTAAGAAAGGCAAACAAGTGTTTTTTAATTTATTTTCCTTTTTTTAAAAAAGGATTTTACATGATATGCTGAGAAATGTTGCCCTAATATTTTATGTATCCACAGGACCTTGTTACACCTATGCATACATATACTTATTTATACAGGTACACACCACATTATGTACATAATGTCATACCATTATACTGAAATTTATCAATTGAGAACATCCAGCTCTGATGGCATGAAACAAGGACTGGCTCTTGCCTCACCTCTTCCTATATCCCAGGACTACTCAAACCTGACAGCTTTCTCCTGGAACATGGCACTGAACACACTTATGCTGGTTGCACATTCCTGAGCTATTCCATGTATTGTTATTGCCTAGCTGGCAGCTGGATTCCAAGCATTACTGACAGCCTAGTCCTCGCACAGCTGGCCACCTACGTGGACTGAAATTCCATATAAGTATTTCCTCCTACATGCGAGACAAAGGAGAATTACTAGTTTTTTCCCAATTCTCATTTTGACTCCAGAGCCTAAACCACAGATCACTTTGTTTACACTTATTTTTTTCCAGCCTTCACATGCAACAGAAAAATCAAGGGATTATAAGCAACTATGAGTCTGAATGCCTGTACCTAACCCCTACAGAAAGCAGGAGGGGACATCTGTACTTCAGATACATAACACCCGTGCAGTGGCTCACATACTGAGCTCCAAATCCCTCCTATTGATGTAGAAAGCAGATACAAAGAAGCCCATCGGTTACCAAAACACAAGTCTTTACAGAGTTATCCAAACATCTCCCTGCTGTGCCTCCAGTTACCACTGCACTATGGGAGGGAAAAAAACGAAGTTACAGTCACTTTCTATTTAAATTCCTGCTCACCTTGCTTGAAACAATCTAAGATATGTTACGGCAATGGCACTTTGATTACTTTCTATTTCATTTCAGGTTGGGATACTGACTATTCAACATGGAGTTATTTGGATTTAAAAATTAGCCATTCATTTTTGAGTATGGTGCATTCATACTCTGGATAATTGAAGACCTGTAACAATACCCACATTCCATGTATGTAAAGAAATTCCAGAAGGGCATGGCTGAGCTTCATTTTCTTCAGGTACTGAAGATATCACAATGGGCTCCATGGTGGCATTGCTTTCAGGTCCATTCTCCTGCAATCCAGGATCCTGGACTCCTTCAACATCTTTCACATCCCCCTTTGAGAAGGAACCATGTGATTCATCTCCATCATCAGAACTTAAGTCAACATCGCTTTCATTCAGTCCTGGAGGTAACAGTCCACTCCACATCTCCCAGCTTAACCAAGCCCAAGCCGCTTCAGGTCACTGCAAAGACATCAGAGTTTCATCAGCTTACCCATTCCAAGACAGAAACAGCCTGTAGAAGAAAGAAATAGCAAAACCACATAATCACAAATACTTCAGCGTCACTTGAGAAAATTAACATTAGACGGCTGAGACAAGCACCTGTAAAGCTTCTAATACTATTTCAGACAGAAGCGAGGGATTTCTTGCCCTTTAGCTTTAACACCTCGCGCTTGCTCACAGTTGCTTTGTACTTACGGGCGCTATAGCAGCAAACGCCTCCCGCCTCTCTCCACAGGCGGCTGGGAGCACGTCCAACCCTTCCCCGGACTCAACCAGCGCTTTCCCTTGCCTGGCCGGGTACGGGCGCACTCGGTCGGCCCCGGGAGAAGGACGAAGAGCAGAGCCCGCTGTGGAAAGCAGCGGGCCGAGAAAGCGAGGGCGGCAAACACCGCCGAAAGCCGCGGTAGAAAGGCTCAGGCAGCACCTCCAGACTGACACCGACGACCCCCGGCCGTGTTTACCTCGCCGCCATCTTGACACCACCGAGCATCCCAACCACCGGTTGGACTCTGCCCCTGAGCCAATCAACGGGAGCGTTACTGCCGTGGGCCCGGCCTCTCAGGGCGCCATGACAACCAGGGAGGGCCGGCGGCTGCGGGCCCCGCGGTTGGCTCGGCCGGGACTGGGGAGTGGAGTTTTGGGATCGTCCTGGACGAGGGGTGACTTCCTGGGGTCTGGAGGTGCTGCTTTCCTGGGAACGTGGAGGGGTCTCCTTTGGGAGCTCTGGAGCTAACCTGGGGGCACAGACACCCCACCGCGCCTCGCAGTGAGGCCGCTGTAGGGGAACAGCAGCTTACCCGCCCACAGGAGTGCTGCCGAAGGTTCTGATGGTGTGGGTGAGGTGGTTCTGTCCGAATTAAAAGCAGTGCTGTGGAAGGACGGGTGGCAGGTTTGCAGCAATCTTCACTTGCCATAAAGATGTCTGTTCCGAAAGTGCACCTTGTAATTTGTCCTATGCTTAAGTGTTTATGCAGGGACAGAGTGGTGAGGGTTCGGCAGCCTCACTCTGCAAGGGTGGAAAAAACCTTTCAAAGTACCCATTAGTGTCTTGGATTAATGTGGTAAAGAGAAAACTTCAAAAACACTTGTCTCACGTCCTGTGGGTCTGTTTGCTGTGGGTTGTCTTTCAGCATAAGCGCTCTCGTTTTCCTTAAAGTTCTTCCAGAATGTGGTAAAGCTCTTGGAAAGTCGTTAGGAATTCTGAGCCAGATAGGGCAGTGCTAGAGTACTTCAAAGGTGAGCAGTAATGCAGAGTTTGTAGTAAAGGACTTGCTTATTTGGGGATTCACTTGCACATTCTCCTTTCAGCTTTCACAGATGAGGCAGACAAAACAAGTACTGTGGAGCAGCCTGAATATGATTCAGCAAGAATGTCTTGCGTATAAGGATCAACAGGAAGGGAGGCACAGAGAAACTGCAAGAAGATCAAGGGATAAGACTGACAATAGATGAGCACTGAAACATGTCTGGAACATGGAAGGTTTGTGGTGGAAGTAATTTGGGAGAAGATGCATTTTTGAGTGATGATTGAACAGGTTGAAGACTAAATCTCAATGTCAAGACTTCTGAGAAAGGAATTGCTGACACCAAATCAGGACACAGTCCATCTGTGGACAAACAGTGCAGCTATGAGGGGAATGAGAAAGGGGCAAGAGTTTAAGCATTACAGAGATGAATAATGGAGTATATTACGGCTTTGAGTAGGGGTATTTTGGTGGATCACAGAAGGGGTTGGCTGTGCATGGAAGGAAAAAATGGGCATGTTTCTCATGAACATAAAATAGATCTTCAGATTAATTTTCTTTTAATGCCATAATGTAACATCCTCAGATTCATTTCTAAAGTTAATTAATTCTGTAAGTAATCACTTCTTCGTGTAAATTTCACACTCAGCTTGCTAACTAGAGTCTCCTCTCATTTGGTAAATCAATTTTAAGAGATCTATTTTTAGAATCACTGAATAGTTAGGGTTGGAAAAGACCTTAAGATCATCTAGTTCCAGCTGCCCTGTCATGGGCAGGGACACCTCACACAAAAACATGCCACTCAAGGCTCTGTCCAACCTGGCCTTGAACATCACCAGTGATGGAGCATTCACAGCTTCCCTGGGCAGCTCATTGCAGTGCCTCACCACCCTCACAATAAAGAACTTCTTCCTCATGTCCAAGCTAAACTTCCCCTGTTAAGGTTTGAGCCTGTTACATATCACTACAGTCCCTAAGGAAGAGTCCCTCCCCCATATCCTTGCAGGCCCCTGTTGTAGTTTATGCCTCTCAAGCAGTTTGCTCGCTCACTCTCACCTCTTTCTTCCCCCAGTCCTGGGGGGGATGGGAAGGAGAATCTAAAGAATGCATCTCCCACAGGTTGAAATAAGAACAGTTTAGTAACTAAGTTATAGTGCAAACCACTACTGCTACCACCAGTAATAATAATGACAAGGGAAATACAAGGAAAAAGAATACAGCTGCTCACAGCCCAGGGTACGGTTGGCTTTCTAGGCTGTGAGTGCACGCTGCCGGCTTATGTTCATTTTCTCATTAGCCAGCACACCCAAGGCCTTCTCTGCAGGGCTGCTCTCAATCTCTTCTCTGCCCAACCTGGAGCTGTGCCTGGGATTGCTCCGACCCAGCTGCAGGACCTTGCACTTGGCATGGTTAAACTTCATCAAGTTGACATCAGCGCGCCTCACAAGCGTGTCAAGGTCCCTCTGGATGGCATTCCTTCCCTCCAGCTTATAAACCAAACCACAGAGCTTGGTGTCATCAGCAAACTTGCTGAGGGTGCATTCAATCCCACTATCCATGTCACTGACAAAGATGTTGAACAAGACCGGACCCAACACTGATCCCTGAGGTACACCACTCGTTACTGGTCTCCAGCTGGACATTGAGCCATTGAGCGCAACTCTTTGCATGCAGCTATCCAGCCAGTTCTTTATCCACTGAGTGGTCCATCTAAGGTTTTGTTCTGAAACTTGATTCAGTGTCGACTTCTTCTCATGCCAATTTTCTGTTCCCCATTGAGCAAATATTCAAATAGTCTGATTTATTTCCTTTTGGTCAACTGGTTTAACTTCCTTTCTCACTTGAACTCCTGTCCTGGAAGCCTGCCAAACAATGGTTCTTGTGAATGAAATGAGTCATGCCTCTGAGATTCCCATGGAACATCAAATTAGTGCAACATTGTAATTGCACATTAGGTATTTGTGATGCTATTATTAAAAAGTACTTGAAGTTTAGAAGGAAAGCCTGTTGTAATTAGATGTAAAATCAAGTTTAATTTGGATTTCAGGGTCTCTATGATTTTTCAGGTTCTAGGTGATTATATCTCTATTGCCTGTCTTTACTATCTGTTGGTATTTACTGACACTACTTTGAGTCCCAGCAGTTAGTTTTCTTTGTCAGATGCATTTTCTTATAGCAATAGGAATATGAGGCTTCTGCCTTGGGAATCTCTGTAGAGAAAAGTATATAGTCTCAGGAATTGAAAGGAGCATGTTTGGTGGCTTGGTCTCTCTATTGTTACTGCAGAACAACAGTATTAGTATATAGCACTGTGTTACTCCTAGTTCATGCTATCCTGAGGTAGTCTTAAGCAAGTTTGCTTGAGAAGGGACTATCCTGTATTCATTTGGGTAACCAGCATGTGCTTCTGGTACTGTTTAGGATAGACTATACCACCACCGTATTCAGCAGTGTGCTTGAAGCCATTTAGCTGATTTTAAATAATCATGTGCATGCTTAATTTCACACAATATATAGAGTTTCCTACTACAGAAATGGAGTCTACTGTAACATAAATTATGCTTTATTTGTTGTTTCTTTTTGTTTAGGAGTAAATGAAGACATGAGGTACTTCTTAAGCATGGAAATATGCTACATTTTATCCTTTTGAGACTGTATTTTGGAAATATGTCGAAACCATCAAGAACTGAATTCTTGTTTAAGCATAATGGGAAGGCCATATTGTGTTAGCAGATTACAGTCATTGTGTTAGTATAGTATCTACCTTGTATTCATTTTTGCTAACATAATGAGAAATTTTTCTATCATGATTGTATTTTAATACAGTAAAATAGTGTTGGAAAGGAAAATGAATGGGATTTTAAGAGAGATGTAAAGACAATAAAATAACCTCTATGTTTTTTTTTCCTAAACTTCTCATTTGTTGCTAACTTAAGTACCTTTTATTAATCCTTTAAAATAATTGTAATCAGATGAGCATTTAAAGTCAGTTGAAAGGATTACAGAGGGATTTTTCCTCCAGGTAAGATTTAAGATCTAAGCAGGTGTGCTCAGATGCTTCTAAACTTGCTTGTTTGAGATCACTACGTAACTGAGCAATTTAGGATCAAGCCCTGAGCTGTTACAGAAAAGATTGTCATAGCATCATGTAGTTGTTCCTCTGAGGTTTGCATTTGATGAATCTTCTGTCCATAGGTACAGGAAGCAACTGCCTGTGGTTGTAAGCATCAGCAGTAAACGATCAAGTTACTTTGGCTACTATTTCAAAACAGGCACCTCTGAAGTATTAGTACACAGTTAATATTCAGGGAAGAAGTAAGACCGTTTGTTCAAAATTCCTTTTTGAAACTTGGGAGGTCTGCACTCAGTTGTCATCCTTACCATAGGCTTCCTGTGAGAAATGAGCAAGATAATTTGGTACATCTTTAGTACCTCACAGGTAGAAAGAGTTTTCGTCATCCTTGTCTACTACAAGCATAAATTCTTCAGGTTTTGGTCCTGTTTAGACTGTTCAGGGCATTGACAGACACTGGCAGGGGCTGCACTACAAGGCTGAAACTGTCATGCCAGCTTTGAAAGGTCAGCCTTCGTAACAGGTGTTGCCTTCTACTCGATTGGGGATGTCCGGTCAAATGATTACACTACCACAGCTTTCAGATGTTTAAATTGTGTGCATTAATTCTGATTATGACCATTCAATAATTTAGCAGTTTAGGACCTGATTCAAAATCAGATCAGATTTTGCTTCAGGAGTGGTGAGACTGTGGGTATGGATAGAGAAGAGGGCACAAACAGATAGAGAATTTTCAGCCAGCCAATTTTAAATTGCCACTGAAGGACTGTGACGTATCTTAGATATTCAGTCCAAGGAGCAAATAACAATTAGACTAATTAATTCTGTGTGTACCCATACCAACCTTAATCTAACTTGCTCGGATACCAGCAATGGGTAACAAGTTCTCATTAAGTGCCATAGCACTTATTCAACTACCTGTGCTTGCCGACCTGCCCCTGTGTTGCTACAACTACATTTGTTACTTTAAGTATAGGATATGTTTTAGGGAACCTGCAGCCGTATAGTTCATTGCAATGTGGACATCGCCCCTATCTGAGGGTCTTCACTTAGTATAAGACAAATTTCAGCAATTCAAACATACCAATCTCAATTTTGTCGTGATGAACGCAAAGTCCGTATACTAGATCGGGCTCTTGAATAATTTTCCTCTGCTCTAGCAACAAACCTTTCTCCTGTATCACTAAATGAAATACCATATGCCTGGTTTTTTGCAAGAAGAGTCAGAAAGCAGTTTTCTCAACCTCTCAGTTTCTTTTTTGTACTAATCGGTGCTATTCAGAAGCGCAATAGTAAGCCTTACAGCTAGGAGTTTCTTCTTTGGCACTTGGATATGGAGCTAGGACAAGTCATTTAACCTCTCCTTCGTTTAGTATGTGAAAGAAATAACACTGGTTTAACTACTCTTCAAGGTTATTAGGTAAAATTAATTGGTGTTTGTCCTGCAATAAAGGTTTAGGTAATTGGAAAGTCTTATAAGAACCTCAGTCTTTTTATCTTTATTTTGTGTTGATTTAACTTTGAAGTTTTGATACTGCATACCGTGTTTGAAATGTGCTATTGTTTCATTTGTATATAAATAACAGCTGATGTTTCAAGCTACTGTAATGAACCTGTTTAGTCTCTGTGTGTACCGATGCCCTCTACCGGTTTGAAACGCAATTGCTCAGCAGTGAGTGCTGCTGTTCTCCTGTATGGAGGAAATGAATATTTAAATAATATTTCCTTTGAGAGTGGTGGGATTTTGGTTTTGTGTCCAGGCTATCTGTGAAGTGCAGGTGGCTGCGCCAAGGGCAAGGTGACACCTGGTGGGTGGTGTTGTGCTACACCTATAGTACCATACCACCTTTTTTGTTGCATTCTGTGTGGTTTTGTTCCTCTGGATTTGCTATTCTTGCCCTGAATGACAGGCTCATAGGTAGCTATTTTGAGAGGGAAGAAGGCTCTTACCTGGGACTTGTTCAGTACAAAGCTGCTGTGTAGATGTTCACACAATACAGTCCACCTCTAAGGAGCCTCTCTGCTCTTCAGCCTGGTCCAGGCCTTACCTTAGAAGACAAGGGGCAGTTGTGTTGACAGGCTGTGGTATAAATAACCCTTGAGGCACAGGAGCCGCAGAGGTAATGAAGTGCCTTGAGAAAAAAGTCTAAACTATCAAGGGATGGATCCACTCCCCCCTGCCACAAACCAGAGGTCATGTGGCTGAGGAATGTGTATCCAAAGATAGTGCTACCTTCAGAGAACTCTACTTACAGGTAAGTAACTCTTCTTTAAAGGAGGTATCTTTGTGTGGCAGACTGTTTATGGGAGCAATTTGAATTGAACTTTAAATGAAAAAGGCATATCTCTGTAAGTGGTAATAATTTTAGTCATCTCGCTGTGGCTAGGGGTTGTGGAATTCATTAGCACAGATTAACATATAAAGTGGGTGAGATATCTAATAGCAAACGTAGAGGTTTAGGGACCTTAATTCATCACTGAATGAACAGCGTGTACAGTATTAGGGACTATGAAATTTTTAATTTACACAAAGTGTCCAAGAATATAGGGAATAAATTTAAACCCAAAACAGATAATGGAGCTGTGCCCTGCCTAGCTGGCAAGTTGAATTGTTTTTACACTGAGTGAAGAAAGCTAATTATCCCAAGCACAAGGAGACTGCTAAAAATAATAAGATTATAAAGAATAATTTGCTGATATAATTACAACAAAATTGGGTACACACAATCGTCAGATACATGTATTGCTTGACCTGGGCGAGAAAGTGAAATAAATCCTTCCTCTATAGCCTTCGTAAATTTGTTTTTATCATCTCCAAGTGGTGTTTGCACAGGCAGCACAATTTGCATGTGTAATGTGGCTGTACAAATTGACAACAAGTAAATTATTCAAGGAAATAGGCTGGTCGTGGGTCTGAACTATCTCGCAAAGCCTATTCATTTTGAAGAATCACTGAGACGTGAAGCTCATACATCAACCATTTTCTGACAATCCTCAGACTTATTGTCTCCTAAAATGTCATTATGGCTATTATTTATGAAGCTAATTCATTTATTAATATATATTTAACTCTGACTTGTCATGCACCTTAGTAGGCATTCTGTGCACTGCATATTTTTGAGTAGATGAAAGAGTTTTGCATGCTTTAATGATTACTGTAAGCTGCTATAGATTTATAGAATGCAGCTTTATTATCTACTTGCATTAATACCTTTTTGTAACTTTTTTTTTTCCTTAAGGCCATCAAATATAAATGGCAAATGACATATCCAAAAGGTGGTATAAAAGAGTTTTTTTCCAAATTTGTTGAAATTTTGAACAAAATGAGGTAGCTAACTGTTAAGGTCTCATTCATTTTTAAGAGTATATCACAATTATGTTGGTTTTTTTTGTATGTTCTTCTAAAAGATTGGGATCAAATGTATAAATTTAGATGTTTGTTGTACTTTTCTCTTTGAGGACAAGTGGCCATCTTGTACTTTTGAGGGAATACAGTTGCAAGAAGGGGAAACACAGCAGATGGAAAATAGATCTATCCTGCTATAGTATACATAGAATATAGATAATTTCCCTCATATAGAACAGTCCTTAGGAAATGAACAGCACAGAAAGTATGGATAATGTGGTTGCCTGTGGTTCATGGATTTTTTTCATCTTGATTCACTTTAGGGCATATTAAAAGACGTAGGGATCACAGTAACCCTTCTCTGACATCTGGAAATTAAAAATTGCAATCTCCTATGAGAAACATATTTGGGGTAGTTCTAAATTTTATTACACACAGTTTTCAGATTACACTTGTAATTATAATAACAAATTGGCTAATTTAAATGCATAGTTATTATGCCTGTACGGTCAGTTTGACTATTTGCAAGGGCCAATGGTAGCAGTTTGAGGCTACCAGCCAGAACTGCTTTGGAAGTTATGAGCCCCTACTCTCAGGATGTGCTAGGAAGTAATAGCTACAGGATTATGTTATGCCATTGAAAGGAGAGTCCATGGATAAGGACGTATTTCATATTGTATCTTTACCTTCAAGTCTTGCAACACTATGTCGTTCTTCATGGTCAGAGCCATTTCACTTTAAGCAGGAGGATAATGCATAGAAGTCTTCAATATTCGGAAGTCTGTAAACCAAAGAATTACCAAGTACTTACATAGCATGAAAGTCTGTTGAAGCTAATGTTATAATGATAAATACTATAGGTAGTCATATTGGAAAATCACATTATTTTGAATTCTTCAACTTTTTTAGAATATTAATAAGAGCAAACTCAAATGACAGAAATACAGAGGCTGTGAGAACCAACTCAATCCAGACAAGAGCAAAGAAACTAGGCATGGTTCTGAGTATGTGAAGTGTATAAGTAAAGCTTTTCTATGCCTGAAAGTCAGTAAGAATAGTAACATTCCATGCTTTGGAAATAGCAACTTATGTTTTCCAAACTGTGCTGTCACTTTTGGTACTTGCAATTTCAGGTGCCTGCCTGGAGACATCTTAGAAGGTAAACCCAGACTTGTAGGATATTTGTTTTTAACTGAACCTAGTAAAGTGATATAAATTTGCCCAACTATAACTCAGAATGTTTCAAGATTGACAAAGCACATTATTGAACTTGTGCAGCTTAAATTTAAATACCTTTTGCCGCTTGAAAAACTTTATAAATATAGATTGATCTTCTGTATTTCTTGAAGGAAAATGATGTTTGATTCAGTAATGAATTCCTTCATAATTAGTGAACTTAGCCAGTTTCAAATAAGGAAAGTGGATAGACAGTCTCCCTGTAGATTTGTTGGCTATAACCAGTTAAAGATAGAAACTGAAATTACTACTGCCACTGAATCAATGTGGAAGACTGGTTTCCAGCATATTTTGTGTTAGTTTACAATTAATGAAAGTATTTAGGTAATCTCAAAATGACATGTTAAAGAGGGAAATTCATTGAGTGTTTCCTTGTTATATAGAATCATAGACTCACAGAATAGTTAGGTTGGAAAGGACCTTAAGATCATCTAGTTCTAACCCCCCTGCCATGGGCAGGGATACCTCCCACTATACCATGCTACTTGAGTCTATGTCCAACCTGGCCTTGAACACCGCCAGGGATGGAGCATTCACAGCTTCCTTGGGCAACCCATTCCAGCGCCTCACCAGCCTCACAGTGAAGAACTTCCTCCTTATATTCAATCTAAACTTCCTCTTTAAGTTTTAACCTATTACCTATTGTCCTCTCACTACAGTCCCTCATGAAGAGTCCCTCCCCAGCATCCCTATATGCCACTTCAGATATTGGAAGGCTGCTATGAGGTCTCCACGGAACCTTCTCTTCTCCAGGCTGAACAGCCCCAACTCTCTCATCCTATCTTCATAGGGGAGGTGCTCCATTCCCCTGATCA
>JASSUY010029532.1:0-71418 GCA_032466535.1 Forpus xanthops
CCCTCCTCTCCTACTCTCCTCTCCTTTCACTTTTCACTTTTCATTCTTAATGAAACTGGAGAGCACCACGTGTATCAATTAAAAAAGCCTGTGAAGAAATTGCCTGAGAAGGGTTTGCTGATATTTTCGGAAAATCAATGCTATTTTTAGTTAAGAAGTTAGGCTGTAGAAAATAAACACAAACCTCCCAAGCTCTGTGTTTGGAAGATACCAAGTGGACATCTGTTAGAAGACCATGTGGGCCCACAGACATTGTCCTGTTACCTGTGTGTTACTTCACTTCTGGGTTGAGACAACTGGTGATTCACAAACAACTCCTGTTTTGTTTCCAAGCCATGGAGTAGTAGGCAAGTAAGTGTTTGTGCAAATTGAGTTAGGAGCAGCTTTCAGCCTGTATTAGTATCTGTTGACAGGCATAAAATTACATTTGAAAATGTTTTATCAACAGTATTTTATGCAGAACTTTCTATGATGGTAACAGTAATGTATGTGCTTGGTTGCTGCAATGCTGGGGTTTTGATACATCGCTCTTCCTTCTAACTATTGCATGACACAGGGATTTGGAGGGGCTGATAAGCTTACTTGGGTCAGTAAGGTTTTTTTGAATCACGTACTTACTGTTGCTATTGGTGAGGCAGAAATAATGTCTGGTAAACCAGCTCCCATACTGCTGGTTGTGCTGTTCCCCAGCCCCTTCCTGGGGTTGCTGGAGCTGCCGTATTCATAGAATGGGAGTAGTCTGATGCGTGATCTTCAGATCAGTGGAACAAACCCCCGACCAGGTATATACAGAGCCTAGGACAGAAAAGCTGTTGTTTGAGGTTACAAAGGAAATGCAACTTCTCTGATTCTGGTTGCTGAGAAAATAAAGAGTAAAATCTGTCATTAGGCTGGTAATGATGAGATCCAAGCTGTTTGGCTCCTTTTTATGAAGGGTAGTCCTCCTGTTTGTTAGTGTTCAGAACTCAACCTTGGATAAGCAGAGAGGAACTGAGGAGGAATGTTCCATCTGATGAAACACTTGGTTGCTGAGCTGGCTGAGCAACACTTCTTGTTTGTTGAGTTCAAGATACATTTTAGCACTTCATGAACTGTTGAAAAAATCTCTTGCTGACACTTAGCCAATGTGGCAATAGAAAAGCAGCATGGCTTGAAGGGCTGTCATAATTCCTAAAATTGTTTTAACCCTCCTGTGCTACTGTGGGACAAGTAATTTTTGAAACAATGCGAGTCCTTAATGGTCATGTAACCTAGGGAGTCTCTGCTGCAAGATGGTTTGGAGGCTGCACTTCTGCTAGAGAGGACCTTACAGTCTGCCAAGGTTTGGCGGTGCCAATGGGAATGTCAGTGGTGGCTGTGATGCCAACAGTGAGCAGAAGGACTCTGTTTTCCTCTTTGAACTGAGGACCCCAGAGCAGAGTTTCTTGGTTACACAATAAAATAATAAATCTGCTAGTTTAAATTTTGAATTAGTAAAGGACTATTTTTGGCTTTCTCAGAGACAGCATCTGTAAATAATCAGGCAGAAGCCTTTCCATAAAACAACACAGAAAAACCTCAAAGAGCATTTAGATTCTGCAACATTTAAACAAGATTTTTAACTCATTGGGGAAGCCAACATCAACACAATGCTTCCTGCACATAAAAGCATGGAATTTCTTAGCAGTGTGGGGGCAATAAATGACTATCACATTTCCCTCCTTTCTATAAACTAAATATTTTTCAATGGAAATAGTAATATTGATGGAAAAAGAAAAGAGGACCGTGAGTTATGTAAGAACTGATTGAAGCTCTGAACCCCCATACACTCCAGACTGGAGACTAATTAAAGAAAAACTTAAGCTCTTCGGTTTTGCTCTAATTGTCCTCCAAGCTCAGATCAAATATCTAGCTGAGGTCCTTCTTGTAATCATCTGCATTCATGACCCAGGTTTCAAGATCATTCCTGCTGCTCTCAGCCAGGTCCATCCATAAAGCAAACAAAAGAGGTGAATTATATACTCTTACATATGTCCTCTACAAAGACAAGGGAACATGATGACTAACAGCTATACACATACACTCTCCTAGCAACCTCTGACCACGGCGTCTGCCCGCAGTGTGTGTGAAATCAGAAATTCATCCATAACTAAGTACATATGGATGGGTTATTTGCTAAGGAAAAATGCAAACATTGTACAGTGTAAAAAGCTTAATACTTTATTCAAGATTCTGTTCCCTTGGTTTCTTGGCTCATGCAGGAGTACTGTTGGCTTAAGGGGCTGCTGTATCAGGCTGTTGTGCATTTGAGTGGAAAAATGTTTATGAACAACTGGCTAAGTTTCTGGTCTTTGGTTGACCTGACTGAAAGCTATAGATCTCCAAGCAGTGGGTGAATGAACTAATAAATACCAAATTTGAGGGGCATGACCAGTGCCAGCAAACAGAACTGAGAAATGTTAACGATTCAGTACAGCTCTGTGAGCAAGCTACATGGTTTCATGAACCACCTCTAGCTTTTGAACCACTGCTGGAGAAGGGCTGAATTAAGCATTTATTTAATCTATGTGCAACTCTGGGTAAAAAAAGCAAAAATCAGAGTCTTGCACTTCTTGTTTACCAGCCTGGTTAGTTTTTATCTGTAATTCATAAGTTGTTATTTAGAGTGACTAATTATCTAGCTTCCCAAAAAATGACAAATCTGTGTCTTTTCCCAGATGAGGCACAGTTATGAGAAGTTATATAGTAAAGGAGTCAAAATAATGGCATGCCAGACTGTGCCTAAATCTGTTTTTCTCTGCTAAATGTTTTACTCATTTTGATATTCCAGGAGATGCCAAAGCAATTCCCCAGAAAGACCCTAGTTTTTGCTTCATCATCAGTTTTCAGAGAAAACAAAATGTTGTGGTTCAGGCATAGGGAAAGATTGTCACAGAGATACTGAGCTTATGAAAGTGCGTCCATTGTAATGAATTCCCAGAACCCTCAATAATGGGTCAGTCAGTGTTGGTGGGACCTGGGGGCCTGGCATAGCTGTAACTCTTGGCTGAACCCTGTCTCCTGGCCTGGCACAGCTGTAGCTCTTGGCTGAACTGTGTCTCGTGGCCACCCCCTGCTTTCTGGTTGCCCCAGGCAGGTAGGAGCACGGAGCTGTGCCCTTTCCCAAACCACATGTGATCTCTGGAACTCAACACTGACATTTTCAAAGGGACAAAGGACATCTAAGCTGCTTTGCATCTTTGAAAAACCCAGTTGGGTCTACCAACACACAAAAATGCTTTAATGAATGTAAAATACTAATGGAAACTCCATATTCTGGGGCTGGAATGGTTTTCCTCTGTCCCACAGTAAGAATTTCTTTCTTCTTTTTTTTAACTCTGTCAAGCTTGGGAGCACCACAGATTAGCACACTTTGCTCATGGCACCATGTGGAAACCAAAAGTTTGTGCTGTGCTAACCTCCTCAGTGTATCTTTCTTTTCAAACCAAGCTGTGCCACCATCAGAAGAACAAAAGGCTGGTGTAGACTTTGTTATCATGAGAATGACGGACCAGCAGTGATGAAAGTGTGTGTCATCCCTTATTGTGTTGTCCACACATTAGTTTGTTTTCTTGTTAATGTGACTTGTGTCTTTTAACATTTTTCTTTGACTTATGATTTAAGAAAGATACGCAGTACAATTTTCTTCAGAAAGTCTCCCCTGTAAGCAGGAAGGATCCTGAGCAGAGAAACTCACACAGGAGATAACTCAAAGTAAGGCAATCCTGTGGCTCTTCAAAGTAGGGTAAGAAACTGTCATTTATCTTAAGTGTAATGTGGCTAATGGAAAGGTTTATTAACTTGGTTAACACAGTTATTTTCAATACACAGTTTTCAGATACTGTAAGCTGGTGGTGGTAGATTTTTTTTTACTTAAATTAAAGACATAAAAAGCAGATTTTCCTAAATTTATTAGCCTTACTTGTCTTATTCTGCTGCATTTTCATACAGGTACTCCAACTTTTCACATTAAACACAGTGTCCATGCAAGTCAGAACTTCTCATGGTACCTCCTATGAGTACAGAAAGTTAAGGTAGGAACAGGGTTGATGTAGTCTCAGAGATCAAAAAAACAACAAATGAGATCACACTGTTCAGTTCTTATGAAATATTTTCCATCATCTTAATTCGATAGGTAATGAGCGTAGCATGATCAGCACAGAACTAATAGTGTATAATATGGTTTTGCATTTTTTGTTCATATCTTACTCATTTGCTCTCTTCATACCATGTGGGTAGCAGACAGATGTATTACATTATACTACATTAAATCCTGTGGAGGCAATAGTCTTAAGAGCTGTGTCAAATATTTATAATGTGGAATTATTTTAGGACAGGAGCCAAGTGCAATATGGCATCCTTCATAGTGTCTCTCTTGTTTTTGTAAGAAGCGGAAGCTCAGCTACTGCCTTACAATTATGCTTCTTCTCTAACCTTCAACATGCTTTTTCATTTGTCACCATCTGAATATGTTTAATCGTTATCATATACTAGAGTCTCTGCTGCTTGCCTTATTAGTTTTCTTATTTAAGCTGGGAAGGATCAAATTTTCAAAAGCCCCTTTCTAGCCCTATTGCTTATCTTGGTGTGCAAGACGCCACTCTCTGCTGCCGTCCAGCAAGCCCATGGTTATGGAGCAGGAGCTGGGACTGAATGACCTATAAATCATCAATGTATGCTGAGTACATGGTGATGCCATAACCCTGGCCATGACAAGGGTCATGTGACTTGGCTTATTGGTGCTTCTGGCCCACCGGTGAGGGTGCAGGTTGTGGGAGCCCAGGTATCACAGGTCAGGGCAAATAAGCCTGGCACATCCTGCCAACTGTTTTACACTTTGTGCATTGCAGGGAGGTTATGCTTTTTGAGACTATATTCTCTTTGGTGCACAAACCTAATAATTTCAACAGCATGAGGAAATTCCGCTCTTAAATCTGCTTTATCTGCATAATGCTGTGTTTCTAGACTATGCATTGCTTTTCTTTTACTTTGCAAAAATGAAGACCCTAACCATAGCAGCATGTCCTGAAAACATCTAAAATATCTGCAGCTCTTTTCTCTTCAGCAGATCGGCATGTTAAAGGAGTTTGTTATTCATCTACAGCCACGTGTCTTCTATTTGAGATTGTTTAAATGCCAAACTTTTGCATGCTTCTTTTACTTCCTTTGACTTCCAAGCTTATCCAAATCACTTTTTTGATGGAATTAATTTATAGGTCAAGTTAGTCATTAGAAATTCTTTACTCAGAACAATTGGCAATATTTTCACTCTTTATTCAGAAACACTTCTCTCTGAACACTGTCGTTATTCAACCAGTTGTATGGCTGACTTCAGAATTGAATTGTTTAATTCTTTTAATGGTTTTAATAATTCACATACCCATGCAGGGTCCCAGCTTCACAGTCTAACATTCAACAAGAGAACATCCTTTTGTTTGTAAACATTTTTCTGAAGACTTAAAATATTATTTTCATGTAGATCGAAGTTGTAGAGCATCATCCTTGCCTACAGTAATTCATAGGGTTTGAGTTTGGTTGAGGCCAGAGTCTGTTGCAGTATCTTAGTTTGCAGAGTCAGCTAAATGCTGACCAACACACTCCAACACACTCTTTGTGTAGACCGTACAAGCAACCCACAGACTGCCCATGTGGGTGCAAGTTCAGCCTGCCTTATTCATGCCAATTTTTCTTTGCTGTAAAGATACAGCCTTGAATTACCTAACTGTGGTTTGCCTTCCTCTTGCCTCCTCTTTGTGGTTGTGTGTTTCAATATTTGAACGTGTTGGCAGTTGCATTGGAGAACTTTCACGGATCAGAAGTTGTATGGGTTGGAATTTCCAGAATAAGAACATTACTCTTCAAAGTGTGCTGCCCTGAGCCTGCTTGAGAGATTGATCCTTCCCTGTGTGCATGACTAATGTAGCATGGAGGATGCCCAGACACTTCCACAGGTTGTAGTGAATCACCTCCATCTCACATGAGGACATATAAACAGGACTGTTGGCTATCACTCTGTCACTTCAAGTAAGACTTTGCACTCATCAGCATTGGTATGGCTGTAGCTGAAATACAAAAAGAAGATTGAGAAGGAGAAATTGCAGAGCTGAGTGATGAGATATGACTTTATTTTGTACTACAAATGTGTGTCCTTTCCCACAGTTTTTCTGCGGGGAAGCCAGTCCTGACTGCGGCAGAAAAAGACATGCATTCATTTCAGTGCTAACACACTAGTGGAAATTTTTCTTCACATTTAGGAATTTGGAGGATTTATTCCACAACATTTTGGCAGTTTAGCAATATTTGCTGGCCTTAGAGGGGATTTCCAAACTAAAATCAATAGCTTCTCTATTCTAATGGTTACTGCAGTCTGAAGGGAGGGCAGCTATGAGCTGTGTGTAGCAGGGGGAATGAGGACAGGCTCCAAGTTTCTCTGTAAGGGCCCTCTTTCAATACTTCCAATCCCAAATCTTAATGTGAAAGTACCATAAATCTTATCATAGTATCTTGACAACCTTAATCCTCTTTGCTGGCACAGTCCGTAACTCACTTTTCAGACCCTTTCTCCTGTTTGAAAATGGTTTTGAGGAAAATGGGAACTACTATCTACTCTTAGTTTAAAAAGGCAATTGAAACATAACTATCTTGGCACAGAAGTCAACCTATTTTTTTTTTTTTTTTCAGTTTTCTAAATTAAATGTGGCATTTTCTCATTCCATAAGAAAAAAACACTGTCTGAGGCTTCCAGCTCCTCTGGGTGGGCTCATGAGCCAATGAAATGGAGGGGTGGTTTCTACCAAACTTGGCTCAGGTCTTGTATAGCAGCACATAAACACTGTGATTTGCATATCCTCTCCAGCATCTGAGGGAAGGAGACTGTCAGTCAACACTTCTGGCATGTCAAGGTTTTTCTTAATAGCTTTGATCTGAAAGGGTACCAACAGGGTGAATCTAATCTACTTTTACTGATGTGACTCATGTACCATCCAGGACAGGGAATGATGTTTTCAATCAAGTAAAAATGGAGATGACTACAAGTTGAGACCATTCAATCTCTGAGCCTTTTATCTATTGAAATTCATATGTGACATTCTTGAAAAGATCTAAATTTGCAGGTCTCATTGAGACATAAAATAGCCAGACTGTCAGTCTGGGTTTCATTTGCATGCCTTCCAGCTCTTCTGTAATTGAGAGCAGGCCTCACACAGTCTATAGCTTTCATATATCTCTGTTAGGACCGTGTGCCTTCTGGTTTCATACAGGGTCCATTAGACTAGCAATGAGAAAAAACTTGGGGAAAATGGAAACTGTA
This sequence comes from Forpus xanthops, assembly GCA_032466535.1. Lineage (NCBI taxonomy): Eukaryota > Metazoa > Chordata > Aves > Psittaciformes > Psittacidae > Forpus > Forpus xanthops. Next base: position 7,328 of record JASSUY010029532.1, read on the forward strand.
CAGACTATACTTATCTTTGACAGATTATTGACTAGATGATCCTGGAGAAATCTTGCATTTTTAATTCATGCTTGATTTCAATGTTACAAGGTGGTACTTTTTTGCTTGTCTTTTAATGCTTCTCTGATACCAGCAGAATTTATTTGTTAGGGCATTTTTTTTAAATTCACAGAAGGTTTGCATCTGCATCTTCAGATGATACAGTACTTTTAAGAGACTGTACCTGCATTACTTGCTCTGAGCCCCAGTAGAAGCCAATGGAAGGACATTTTACATTCCAAGCCAACATTCTGGCTCCTGGGCTGGTTTTACTTGGATTTACCAAGGAAAATGTATGAGGCCCAAGAGAGCAATGGGGAAAATAGAAATTAATAAAAAAAAAAAAAGATAAGGATGAGGTAAAATGCTTCATAAAAAAATTGTCACATCTGGGTTTAAATCCTTCCTTAAGCCACCCAGTGTTCCTTACGGCACTTAAGAGTCATTGCAGCCGTAGAATCATAGAATAGTTAGGGTTGGAAAGGACTTAAGATCATCTAGTTCCAACCGTCCTGCCATGGGCAGGGACACCTCACACTAAATCATGCCGCCCAATGCTCTGTCCAACCCGGCCTTGAACACCGCCAGCGATGGAGCATTCACAGCTTCCCTGGGCAGTGCATCACCACCCTTACGGCAAAGAACTTCCTCCTTATATCCTCCTTATATCCAGTCCCTGACTAAATGGAACTCCTGCTTTCATACTGAGCATGTTGTTAAGTATTATTTCTTTCCTCCACCCAGAAGTCTTGGAGGGAATTCTTGCCTTCTGAGAGTTTATCCACTGCCCTATTCAATACCTGTTATGGCAAACAAATCAGCTTCATTCTTACATATTTCCTCACCTTATTTGTCTGTCATTGATCATTAGGGTGTTTTTCTAGTTTACCTTAGAAATAATGAGTTGTTGGATGCTCTGGTATATCTTGGTATGTATTATGCCTGAAGTTCATTTAGTGCCTAATATTTTCTGGAAGCATTTATTTTCAAAAGCACTCAGATACTGTCTATGTCTGATAGATTTCCATCTTTCACATCCACATATAATGACAAAAGTAGTATCTGAGTTGAAGATTTGTACTTCAGTCTTTCAGAGATAGAGGTTTGCTGACCATATATTGTTTAAGGTGGTAAATGTAGCTGTTTGACCAATTTGTGGACTCATCACCTTTTCTCCATTTCCAGAGGGATAGTATGTTGTTTCCAAGGTATGGAAATGATTTAATTTCTGGTATTCATTCTGATTTCCAAATAATATTTGTGCTAATTTGTCACCAAGGTTCTCATTAGATTATTTTTTTCTGTAACAAACTATTAACACTTTATTTTTGTGATGCTAAATGCTACTTAGATATTTGTGTGTTGTCTGAGCTGTCACTTAGAAGAGCAGGACTATCAGCAAAATCAAGCCTGATGTTGATAAACTTTGAAATTACTGTATTATAGACTACCACACTTGTCCTTCCCTAAGAGTGAGATGCCAGTCAGCTAATGGGAGATGAATATGGGGATATTTCTCTGGAAAGGCCCAAGCTGCTGGGCTTAGGAGGTCTAGGGACAGTGTACACCCTTGGGGGGAGTACCGCACATTCCCAGACAAGTTTGTTGTGTTTTTTTGGGGAAACACCATTACCCCAAATCATTTAGTATGATTAATAACAAATGTTGGCTTGGATGTAAGGAGAAGAATGTGCTTGTAAAATTAAAACCATCCAACTTTGGAAGAGTCTGTGATAATGCCTCCCTTTTGCAGACCTGATTGTGTTAATCATTTTAAAAAGAAAGTCCATGATGATGAACATCATTCGGAGAGAAACAGTTAAAGTAGAATGGAGTTCAAATGCACATCCTTTCTCTTCTTCATTTTAGATAACTCATTTTGAATAAGGTCCGAATGATAAAATCAGATTAGTTTTCTGGTGCTTTTTGTTAACTGATTTTACCTCTTTTTGACAGCTGCATCCCTATGCAAATATAGAATATGAGCTCCCCGCTGAGCCCTTAGTTTGGAATAATTAAAACCTCATCTGAAACTTTTTCCAAGCTTCACCACTGCCATTCTTTGTATATATATGAAGTGCAAGCCTTTTTGTGACATGGAAATGACTGAAAGAAATTCTTTCTTGACTGAAGACTGGTTGAGTAATGTTTAATGTATTTAATTCCAAACAATCAGTTCCATGTGTGATTATAAAACGCTTTGCTTTGCAAAAAGAGGGCATCTCTATTAAAGTTTTGCAATGCCAGTAAGTCTTTCTCTATCCTAGAAGACTCTATGCAGCTAGTAAGAGAACCAAAAAAGGTCCATTTAGATTATGTGTGTGTCTGTGTGTGTACATACACATAAAACATAAGTGTTACATGTTTCCATGTTAATTAGTACCCTATAGAGTTCAAAGTACATCGTTTGCCACAATTACGTTGTTTAAGGTGATGGTAGGTTTCCAGTCATATTCTGCATATGTCACACTGAGAAACAACAAGAGCTTTTCAAAATAGTTTAGATGCCATGTAATTATTTTAGCAGCTGTGGTTTCAGTTACCTTTAATTAGTTTCCCCTGCAGCTCTAAATAAAGAGAGGCTTCCATTCAGTGCAGTTGTTTTCTTCTGCAGATGGTGCGGTAGAGTGTAGCTACTCATAAAAGGCTACTGAACACTACATGGCAAACTTGTGGCTCTGGAGAAATGTAATTATTAATTAAGGACAGTTTCTCTGTGGAATATTCATCATTTCCTGTAACTATGGTTTTATATCAGAATGACCAGCCATAGATTTTTATGCCAGCTGACACTGCTAAAACAGTTGGCTTATGTGCTTGAGAGCTGGTGGGATAATCCTCCACTATGGAACTGAATGGTGTTTTGACATTGCCCTGAATTTTCCTTAAATCACTTACTTGGCTCAGTGATCCTGCAACTCTTAGGGAGTGTGGCTTGATCTCTGTGAACACGTGTTAAGCAGGCAAAAAAGTCTCCTAAAGAGTATTTCTTTCTTTTACATACAGGATGAATTTTCAGACTCTGTTCAGGCCAATATGGCTTTAACTTTTCAGCTGGGAACTGTGGGGCCGTATTCATTTTCCATGGGATTCAGTGTTATGTGCCTAGTGCCATCCATAGGAGCAAATACAGGCTTTACTTCTTCATTGTAAATATTTCATATTATCATTTCTTACAGAATCTTACAGAATTCCTGTAGAATATTGAAAGTCTATGAACTTTGTGACCCTTCAGTTGTATAAACAAAAGCCACATGAAGCAAAGTAAGGGTTCACAACAACACAAATTTGAGTTTAAAGGGTTAATTTAAAATAAGGTAAAAATGAATGCACATAAATAAATATGTCTGACTTGCATTGCTATTGACTGACAAGAAGGGATGGTATCAGTCATGACTTTATTTCCTGAGGGTGAGCTTCAGCCTGGGAAGCATTGTAAGATGTAGTATAGCAGGTCTCAGTGGGCAGGAGAGCTCTGCTGGATTCATTCTGCAACTTCAGGATCATTTTATTAAAGAATTGTTTCTGTTGCAACCATGAATGTTCCAGTTTGCAGTGTTACCCAAGGTCAAAGCTCGCCTGACCTCCCTGGCAGAGGAAGAGAAGAGCAAGCATATCAGGAAAAAAGAGAGTAAGCAAATCATTTCAAGGAAGCCTTGTTTCCCTTATCCTCAAACCCAGCACAGCAGAAAAGGCTGAATTGAAAGGGAAAATAAGACTGAGACTGATTAAGAGAGGTCCAGCCTGAAGAAAAGGCAGAGAATGAAATAAGTAAGACAGAGAAAAATAAACTTCATTTAGAGTGAGCTTGGATGAGAGAGTCGGCTGCTGGCCAGGAGGGTGCAGCTGCTGCAGGAAGGCCCGGATCCCATTGAAAAGAAAAGGGGCCATCTCTGTGCTGGAATGAAAGGGAAACAAAAAAATAATTCACCTTTCAAGGCACAGAAATGGGATCCGAGGGTAGGGGAAGGGCAGAGAGGAATGAGGATTTGTGAATGAGATGAGTTATTTTTTACTGAGAGCACGGCGATGGCTGTTGAAGTCCTCCCAGAGAGCTGTGTGATGGTGCAGATAAATCAGACTGGCCAGAGTGGGTAGGCTGCTCTGAGCAGCTTCATGTTGAGTTAGGGCTCCTGAATGAATGTTGAGCATCAAGCAAATTTCCTCATTTTTGCCATGGGAGATGAGGCAGATGGCATACCATACTGATGACATCATGCCTCGATCCAGATGTGAACAAAGAGGAAAAAAAGTTTAAGATGGATATTTCACCACCAGCCAGAGTAGTTCTCAATACTAAGGGGGAACATGAGGCTGGAAATCTCAACACACTGAGGTTCCACAAAATAAAGGACAAAAGCAAGGCAAAATCCTGGGCAATTTTGAGCAAAAATTTCAAGTTCGGGCAACAGAGAATGAACATCTTGAATTAAATATTTGTGCTTTCTAGAATATACACCATGCACAATAAGTGAATACCATCAGTGTCACAACAGAAAATCATACTGCATTGTGTGAATCTGGTAATTTAGGTACAGGTTAGAGGAAAGGCAGAGTGTGTGGCAAGAACATTTCACCTTGAAGTGTCTACAAGGAGTTAGTAAGCTCCTGTGGTATTGAATATGTCAGAGCGCTTAACTGCTGTTGAAAGAAACAAGATTGTTGATGCCCCACTTCAAGAGCTATTTCAGTCTCATGGCAACAGAACCGTATGTTTTAGGGCCCTGCACTGGAAGATGAGGAAAATTTTCAAATGCACTTATCTAATGGCTGTAGAAGCAAAATACCCTCTTTGTAAGTCTGCTGGACCATGGCTCTTAACTATCACAGAGCTCTTCAAACTCCCCCTCTCTGAATTGCCCTGTTGATCTTGGTAAGTAAGATGCCAGACCTTTGCTTCTTCAGTTGAACTGTACTGTCTCCAACCAGACTTTGGGAAGGTTGAGACTCTAGCTCAGTGTAGCAGTAAGATTGACAAATCCTGGGAAAAGGGACAATTTTGCGATATAGATATTGAAGTGTGGGAAATAGAGCATACAAACTCAGCTCAGGACATCTTCAGAAAACCCATTTGAGTCTGGGCCAGCAGGAAATAAGTAATACTGCTGTAAATCCTTCAGTGATGCAAATACTATGTAGGAATGTAATAGGAGGGTGGTGCCACCTCCTTTTCTTGATCTCAGAACTTCTTACACATGTTGTTCACAATGGCAGAAGTTAGTTAATAGTGAACTTCTTTGACTCTCAGTATTTCCAAATGTCAGTGTTTCCATCATCTTTGAATAGCTCATTTATCTTGTGTGCCTGGTATTGCAAGAGCTTATAAATCTACCAGAAATAGCTGTTTCTCAGCACTGCATAAATTGTCCTCAGATTTATACTGACAAACTATGCAAAGACACTCTGGAGTTTTGCAATATTATAATGCATGTCAAACACTCCTGTAAATTATAAACATTAGGTTAAAGAATGAGCACTATTTTTGCAATTTGAATTTCTTGCAACATTTTCCCAAACTCCCAAATACTGTTGTAAACAAACAAACAAAGCCACTGGAATGACTACAGTTAGACATATGTAAACAGGCTGTGTCCAGATCAAAACAAAGGCTAGTTTAATTCAAACAGTTATTGTTGCGTTCTTATGCAAAAGAAATTGGTTTGTAGTCTGGAACACCCTATCCCTTCGTTATGCCAGGCTTTCCATTATGATGTTCACTGTTAGAAGCTGCAGTTAGGTGGACTGGAAGTTAGACTATAGCTCTGAGAAGCTATGCCTCAGCTTTGGCTCTTGGATATCTGGTGTACGACATGACAGCAGGGGCCCAGCAAGGAGGGACAATAGGAAGGCATACAGGCACTGGAGGAGCCTGTTGATGAGGTCTGTGCATAGGAAGGTACCAGGATGATCCTGGAGTAAAGCAGCAGAAAAAGAGAGGGCAGAGGCAGTGAGGTCCAGCTCTGAAAGGCTTGGGAATACACTCTACCCGAAAGTGAGATACTGCCTCAGCTTTGTGTAGATCAAGCCCTTGTTTTTCCAACCTCAGCAAGCTAGCACAAAGATGCGAGCTTCCCTGTGTCTCAGCTAGTCTAGATGAATGCAACTTTGAACATGAGAGATGCAAATCTGTACAGTGTGTTGAAGGAGTTGTTGTGACATGTCGCCTGTGGTGAGCAATTCCTAGCAAGTGGGAAGCCACAGTGTGTGGCAAATGTTGCCTCTGAGTGATCTTTAAGGGTAGCTCCAAACTTGAGTGCATTGCAATGATTATATCATGAAGAAAAATTAAATGGAAGAGAAGGTTGTGAAGCCTTCACTGAAGCAAATTCTGTGTGAGGACCTAACTAGGAGGGTGTTGTCACTTCAAGTTCATGAGCTTCTTGCATGAGAGGAGTCTTCAATAGCAGCAGAAACAACTCCATGCAGTGCTTCACTTCTCTTTCCCTCCTGTATGTCAGTGACATACACCTCTGAAGTTTTTTTCCCAGGTCAAGTCAAGCTTCAGCAAAATGAATCAGTCTGGGCAAGTCCCTGTGCAAGGCAAAAACTGGGGAAGTAAATAAAACTACTGCACTGTTTTAATGAAGGGAGACCTGAATTACATGTTTCCCATCTGAGTAATGCAGCTGCCCCCTAGCACTTACTGAACTGGATCAGTGGCACTAGGATGTGCAAAATATATTAGAATCATAGAATAGAAATAGAAATTGCATACACATGTTTCATTTCTAATTTGATTTGTTCAAAGTCTGTTCTGTCATACCACTGTGAAATTGTGACTAAACTGTCAATATCTTTTTACATGGCAGAGCAAGTATTTTGTATATACTTATTGACCCTAGACTGTTTTTCCAGTGTCATGTTGCAATTCAGTTGAAGCATTTTTTAATCCAAACCCAAATTTCCATGGTTTTCTCAAGATAAAGCCAGAAATGTTAACTGGTTAAATTTTGTACTAGTTTAGTAATAGGAACATGAGAATTGAGGCATAGTTAAGTTAGACTTAGCTTTGGTTTTGACCTATCTGTACCCAAGTGCTTTCTCTTTAAAGTTTTCCAGTTCTCTATATTATGTTAGTAAAGAACGTAGTGCATGAGTGAATATATAAACATCCCCCCCGCAGTGTGAAAAGAGGCAGCATGCAGAACGTGTGGTTGAAGTTGTCAGCTACAGATACTTCCCCACATGAAGAAATGGAAATCCTGGTGATATTCAGCTGTTTTCAGTCTGCTGAAGTATTTTGGTTTGGGTTTGCTGGTTTGTTTTTTTTTTTTTTTTTTTTTTTTAATTCTCTTTTGGCTTTTAGTTTAATTGAGAAGATGACAGGCACCTTCTAGCTTCTCTATAGAATTTATAGTAGATGGCTCGGTCTGTAATTGGTACATCACACAAATATGATATATTAAGTAGCTTCAGATGAATTTTCATGTGCGCACTGCAAGACTCGGAGCCTGGCATTGGAGCTTCCTTCTCTGTTTGTCCCCTCACAGAGACATACTCTGGAAGCAGCAGTAACAGCTGCAACACCACTGTCTGATGCCTTTACCTTTTCAAAATACTCTTTAGCAAAATGAGAGGAAGAGGCAGTCTTGGAATTCTTGTAGTTTCTTGAAGTCTCTCTAAGAGTTTAAAAGATCTTTTCAATTTGTTGAAACACTTTTAGGTGGAAAAAAAGAAAAAAAAAAAAAAACTCGAGATGAATCACTGCTGAAAGTATTAATGATTTGATTCAAAATCATGAAAAAATGAAATGTGGGGCTAGCCCTGCACAGATTTGCAAGAGGGTTGTGAGGAATAATATAAAGAAATTTCTGGGTTTTGCACAAGAAGAAAACCAGTATCCTTAGCCTTTTGCTCCAGAATGACAAAGGTCTGGATTTGATACTGAGAATTTTCTCTATGGTTCAATAAGGAGAAGTTATAAGCTAGATACTGACTGTAAGATCAGACCTTTAAAAGGATTTTCCTGAATATAAAAAAAATAATGAGCAAAGCTGAAGACACTGTATGGTCAGTGGAAATGTAGCCCTGCATCATACCTGGTGTCCCACAGAAAATAGGTTTAATGTGAGCATCTTGCTTTGATATAGTTGTTTATCCTTGTGCTAAGAGGAATATAAGGCTTATCTGGCTATCTAAGCAGAAAGGTCTTTGAGGAGTTTGTGTGCACAGTGTTCTGTGAAAAGCAGACTTTGGTCTCAGGAGGTCTTATCATCCTTCCACATTACTCATCAATCAGCATTTTTCATGTTCAGATGTGAATCATTTGCCTAAGACCAGTGGCATCTCTTCCCGTCCCTTCATCACGTTGCACTATGCATGACAATTGTAAAATGGTGCAGCTTTGAAGTTGTCTACAAGGAAAGTGAAAGTCTTTTTATTCTCCTGAATAAGAGTAACCGCATGAGGACTTAACTTGCTTTAAGTCACATGCAACATGCTTCATATGTCTAATTGATTTATCTTAGCTTTCCCGCATGTCCTCACACGGACATGCTTCAATACAGCTTGAAAGGAGGGAGTGCAGCCTTATGGCTGAAAAGCTGATGGTAAGTAATTAAACCTAGCAGCAGTGAGAACCCCTGAGACAAAATCTTTGGCAGTTTTCTACACCATGTAGTGAGCTTGGGTCACCAAGGGCCTGTAAATAGCATCATAATGACTGGTTCCTCAGCAGGGATAAACATGTGCTTTGAGTTTTTTAAATGATTCAAAGGCATGCTGTGAGATAACTACTGATAACAAGCAGATGTGAAGTTTGCTTTTCAAGACAGGGAGGCTGAGGGGAAAAGTCAAGTAGATTTTGGCTTATGGTTCTCTCAAAAAGCCTGATATTTGAAGATCATTAAAGCTTTTGGGTTTTTTTTCAGGGAGGAACTCAGTTGTGTCTGATGAAATTAATGCTGTTTTAAACCAGTTTGTGTGAGGGCTAGTGAGATACTGCAGGCAAAGCTTTCTGTGATCTTGAACCTAAAGACAGAAGTGGAACCTGACTTTGCAGTCACACAGTGTTGTGTGATTTTGAATCCGTTTCACATTATGCCAGTGTCTTTCCAAAAGTTTTCTCCAAACTGGAATGTGTTAAGTCCTTTTTCATTTATGTGGTGCCTAAGTGGTGAGGGGTGCATTTCATCATACCAGGCAGCAGGACACAAAACAAAGGTGCTGAGCTAATGTGCCCATATAGTGCAGCAGTACTGCCCAGCAATGTAGGGGCAGTAAGGCTGTGGTGCTATCAGTGCAGGGACTGGGTCAGTGATAACCTGGGGCTCCCAGCACTGCATTTCACCTTAGCAGGACAGACACACGAGCAGTTCTATAGGCCGGTATATTTGCAAGGTCTCAAAGGAAAACTGTTAGTCTCCCAAGTCAAAAGCTCATACCAACAAGTCACCCATTCTTCCTCAGGGAGATCTGAGGTTTTGTTAATACTGCACAAGTGGAGTAAAATAAAGAAGCTGCATCTTTTGGCATTATTGAAAAGCAAAAAAGCTGTCAATATTTTTCTCAATTACAAGAATTCCCAGGACACTGAAAGGTGAGGTGAAAGCTGTTTCAGTGTTCAAGGACAGAGTGAACTATTTAATAAGAAAAGTCACTGCAGACATCATTTTTCCGCATTGACTTCTCTGAAACATGCTGTAATAGTTGTGATGATGGATTTGTTTAAAAAGCAATAATTTTGTATGTTAAGAGTTCTCTTTTAAATGTCTTACTCTGATGCCTCAGAATACTTTAAAAAATGTTACCCTTTTTTTAAAACAGAAAAGTTTCTCCCTGCCTTGTTTGAGGAGCCAGAACGGGAGAGAAATTAAAAGACATCACCAACTCATACTGGGGCTCATCAGATTGTCATAAGTGTCTGGTCCCTCTTCAGTCTCTTCTCTGTCCCACATTTCCCAACAGAAATGCATTAGACTTAGCTTGGTTTTGACCTATCTGTACCCGAGTGCTTTCTCTTTAACATTTGCCTCCCAAGCAATGTCTGCCAGTCTGTACAGTGACATTAGGTCCCAGTTTGAAGGCTGAACCTGTCCTAGCACTCTGGTGAAGCACACTGCCTGCCTGGGAGCTTGCCCCTGGTTTGAGGGTGGAAGGAGCCAAGTAGGTCTTCATGCTGGAAGGCTCCAGCACAGTGAAGCTATGGTGATACTAGAGTCCTGTGGGCCAGGCCAGTCTGAACATGAATGGCCTGACCCACCTGGCTCTGCAAACATGAGTCACAGCTCAAGCACCATTACTAGATGTGAGAGAGAGGTAGACAGGGAGACTACTGGTGCAACAGGAAAACTGAGTGCAGATAAAAATCTCTTCACATGCACAACGGGAACAAGCACAATATATTAATAATACCTGGTCTACCCAAAGTAGTACCCAGCACAGCTTAGGCAGCCTCTGTGCCCTCAGGGCGGCTTTTGCACAGACATCCATGTGGTATCTGCATGTTTGCTTTTTGCAGTTGAGTCTATTTCTATAAGCATAGCAGCTGGTTATTTGCTGTTGCAAGAGATGCTCTTCAGCCTGTCCATCTAGACAAAGACTCATTTTTATAATCACATAGTTTGGTGCAATTAATTGTTTTCAAGAGCTTAGAATGCTTTAAAAATGCATAGGCTCCTAACTTTACGACTAGAAGGGACCGTTATGATCGTGCAGCCTGACCTTTTGCACAATACAAGACAGAGTAATTGCTGAATGATGCTCATAAATTTTTTTCAGGAGCTAAGGCACATTTTTTAAAAAGACATCCAGTCTTGATTTTAAAACCTCATGTGACATGAGAATCCATTAAATGTCTTTTCCACTCTCTCCCATTGTTAATCATCTTCTATGGTAAAAATCATCAGCTTGTGTCTACTAGGAATATGTTCAGCTTCACTGCTACACTGGCTGTTATGACTTTGTTTACTAGAAAGCGCTGTATTATCAGAAAGGGTTTCATTTATAGACAAAACATGAATAAGTCAGCTTTGCCTCATCTTTGATAAATTCAGTAAAATGAGGTGCTTTAGCCCTTCATTTTCAGGCAAGCTCTTACCTTTTTGTCTCTACTGCGTTTTTCAATGAGTAGATATAGAAATGGTATACACCATTCCAGTAGCATCACCAGACAGTTATACCACATCTCTAATCTTGCTTACACAGCCAGCCGTTGCATTTACTCTCTTCAGTTACAGGGTTTCCTTCTGTCAGGCTCTGGTGGTTACCAGCACTGCCTTCACCACTTGTGGAAACAGTCACCTTTCGCTCCTGTGTAACTGGCCTCTCACTTTTATTGCGTTGGAAATGAAAAAGACAATGTTGGCCAAGTGAAGTCAGTTGCCTCACAATGAAGCTCCTTTGTAGATCTGACTCTTCCAAAGTTTGTGTCCTCTGGTAGGCTTTCCAGTCATGATCATGAACATTGCTAAGTACCCACCACAGCTGCCAGGTATTTTATGCTGTACAGACATACTCCCTGTACTCTCATGCGTCTGGCTGGAGATTATATTGCCATTTGAAAGGACGTAGTGCTGAATACGTATTTTGTGTCAGGCTGTTTCTGGCTCAGTGCCTCTTTGATGGTCCTCTTTTAACTGCCAGGTGGGCTTGAGGTCTGTACAAAAGCCCTTCTGACAACTGCAGCCCTCATAACGAGTTTAGCAACACAGTGGTAACTGTCTTTTGATATGCAGTCAACATCTGTTGCGGCCTCCTTACATGACATGATGTGGTTTGGGGAAAGCAGATATTTCTCTGAGCCTTTGTGGAAGTGGTATTGCCGTGAAAGTGGGTAGATTACTGTGTCTCCTGTTCTTCCAGGGACTGAGGGGGGGATGTTGGGGGAAAAGGGGTTAATAAATTCTGTTCTGTAGCGTTTCAAAAGCTCTCACTGTCAGACTCCAGGCAGAATAGCTGTAACAGTAAATTCACCAAGTGATTTACAGTATGCTTTAAGGTGCACTGTTCAAACTGTAACTCAGTAGCGTCCCTGCCCAGAACTGATTCCAGGTTAAGGACAGATATTCATGACAGAAGCAAGCCAAGAAGGTGACCAGGTGGCAAATGCATGTGAGGGCACCAGGGACTTCTGCAGAGAAGTAAGAGGGAGGAGAATGTGATAGAGCAGCGCTGGGGCTCTGTGTACAAGAACTGGGTGCTGCTCATGGGCAACAGAGAGCAGATCTGGGTGTCAGAAATCTTACAAGTGAAAGGAGGATGGCAAGGACCAGGCTGCAATGCAAGACACATTAGGAGTAGGATTATGGTTCCAAAGGACCTCTCAAGCCACTGTGAGGCCCATGTGTGTGTTGCAGAGGTGGGGAAGTGGGATGTAGCAGAGGGATGCAGGAAATATGGTGTATGGAGTCAGGTGGGGGAAGGGGAGGTAGTAGCTGCATCAGAGCTTTTCTGGAGGTCAGAAAGAAATGTAAGGAATCTGGTGGCAAGGGGATTTTAATTATTGAGTAGAGGGGTGGGCAATCTTGTGTCCAGCATTTTAGCAGAAAGAATATGATGAAAGCTTGTTGTAGAAACTTTTAAAGAAAGAACCTGTATAACTTAGCAACAGCCTCAGTGAGATTTACTGATAAACCAGCAAGGAATGAAACACTGATATGAACTCCTTTAGATCATGAAAACTTAAGAGATTGTTGTAAATACCAATAGGAAAACTTTCTGGCAGTTTTAATCTCACATTGCACAAGGCTCCAGCTATCACAGGGAATTGCTGAGCTGGTGAGAAACATCCTGCACAGGCAGGCAGGATACCAACAGAAATGGAGTGTGGTATCTAGCTGTGTGTGTTCAAACAGGGGAAATTAGCTGTGTGATAGGTACTGCAGGTAAAGTGTCGGAGACCCGCAAAGCTCTTAGGGTGTTTATGATGGGGGAGATAGGGTTGTGTGAAGAAGATTGAAGATAACTGAATAGTGGGTTACTGCACCACGTGTGAGTCATTCAGGTTTTACCTATCTAGCTAAAATTCAAAGTCTAGTTTTCAAAGGGCTAATTTATCCCAGCCAGGTTCTCATGTCTCTGGTATCTGCCGAATTGACTAGCTAAATTAGAAGAGAGACCAGGGACTGGAGAATCAGGGAAGCTAGGTCAGGATGGAGGCATGTGAGCTGGGATCATGCTGTTCTTCAACCTTACACTTTCGTAAGTACTCACTTGTCTAAATGTTAATTAGGAGGCATTCTGAATACATGACACTTGTTAAAAGCGTTGAGTGAGCTTTTAGATTTTTCTCTTCATCATAAAAGAGGAAGATATTTTAGGTACAAGAGACATTACAAACATGTACCGTGATCTTGCAGAGAGACTCTATTCTGCATTAATTTCTCATAAATAATCTCATAAATTATCATAAATAATGATATTATTCCTTACATCCCATGTTGCAGTGTTTCTGAGGGTGTTTCTGGAGGCACTGCCTTGACAAGGAACTAGGAGCTACACAAAGATTTGGTCCTGGGAAGATATAAGCTGAGTTCAAACACAATTTTTGTTCTGAATTGATGACCCTTCTTTTGAAGTCGTTTCGATCTCCCTCAGAATATCTTAAAACAGCAAAGTCAGAGCTTTTGGACGTAGCTTCTTCAGTTTCTTTCCAAAAGTAATATTCTAAATGCATCAGGTGCTGTTCTCTTTTCACCTGTACCAGTTTAGATCAGAAGCTACTATACTGAAGTTATAGTGGACTTGCACTGATACAGGAATTCAGAATTTGGTTCAGGGGAAAAAATTTGCTCAGGAAGGCAAGTTCCATGGAAAACCTGTTATTGTGACTTTGCTTGAAGTATCTCAGCAGTACAGGGACGAGATAGTTCAAACTGCTACCTGCCAGGAGGCAGATTTTGTTCTGTGTTATTTAAGGTGGCCAGCATGAATAGCAGTCTGTATTTAAAGGACAAATATAGACATATAGAAAATGTATAGAATAGTGTAGAACTAGTGAATGTGGCTTATCTTACAGTTCAAAATTAGGTTAAATTGCTAAATTTCATGAATATAGACTTATCTGTTGTAAAAATATCCAAAACATCGAAAAAATGTTTTATTCTGTTTTCTCTTTCATGGTTGCTGAATTACAGTTTTGCTTTTTTTTTTTTTTCTCATGAATTGAGTGTTTGTTCCAAACATGTAGAGTTATTTTTCTAGAGCTTTTGTTTCACTGTGTCAGCTTGGCCAAAATCAGGAACTTCAGTCACTTTTTGATTGACAGAAATAAGTGAGGAAGTGGGATTAATCCAGAGTCCTCAAAAACAGGGACCTTGGCTATGGAGGCACTTGCTAAATAGTAAAAATAGACCATATTTCAAACAATCTGAACCACCAAAGAGAAACTTCAGTTTACTTCCTACTCATGTGTTTAATGTTAAAGTGTTTCTTTGATGAAAGGTCCCAATTTCAATGGGAGCTGGCAGGTAATTTTGAAATGTAGGCTGTTTATTTAGTAAATCCCCTGAACCCGGAAGTGCTTTAAATTCTTGTGGCACAAGAGCATCTCTTTTTCATATTTCACATGGAGCTGAGTAGTGTGTCCATACTGAAGAAATTCTTGCTCTGCTGACCAGCATGTCAGAGACAAATACTAGAAAAACCCACTAATTTCCACTTTCTTCTCATTTTTAACAGCAGTAGTTTTGTGCTAGTTATGCTGAAACTTTATATTGGAAAACATCTTTAAATAATCTGTTCATTTGAAAGTCGTAACACATTAATTGTGTCATCAAACAATTGCAGATTTAGAGACAAATTCTGCTGATTTCCGAGTGCCTACAGCTGCAAGTGAGTTGGCACATCTGCATGGCTATATGAATATCAGACTTGATTCATAATGTGAACTTACACTACACAGAATTACCTTAATTCATGGTAATAATGTTTTAGAGCAGAATTTCAGTCCTTAATAGCTGTTATGCAAATTCAGTCTGTTTAAATAATGCACATTCATCAGAGACAGCCTTGATCAAGCAAAGTAAAAATATAGATTTAGCAGTAATGTCTTTGGTAGTTGTCCCATACAACTAAAGGATAGGTTCTCTTCTTTTTATTGGAGAACAGCTGAAAAGCAGATAAAAGGCAGCAATCAGCACAGCAAATACTGAAGTTTTATCTGTCTGTGTGATGACACTAACTCTGTGAGGCATCACTGGAACAATTACAGAGATAACTTGGCCTCAGTGCTGCAAGAAAGTAAAATAGATTAATCTGCGGCTTATCCTGAAGATGGAGTGAGCCAGTGGGAACTGGCACTGGATGCAAACAGCGAGCCTTAATGAAAATTCGCAGCAATGTTTTTAACCTTGTAAGATTGCCAGGTACTATTCAGATGAGTTAAGACACAGGCCCTCAGTATTTCTTTTTGCAACACATTGAGCATCCTCGTTGAAATGCAACACTGCTAATTAAAAAGCACCCACAGTACTACCATGACATTTTATCAGGTGTCAAACTGGATATTATGGTATGTCTGGGCACTCAGCCTTGCACATTTTGCTGCCTACTAGATGAAAGAGTTGAAAAAGCAGTAGTAGAATAAAGGCTACAGAAAAACTCAGCATGAATGTGAACACCTCTTGAGCATGTTGCCCTGAAGTGTAGGTGGCAACACTATCTGCAGTGACTGTTTCCCTTGCATAACAGCATCACTGCCATGCTGTAGATACCCAAAAGCACCCTTAACTCTTCTTCCAGAGCCGCAAAGTTGTGGCTGGAAGCAGAGTGCAGCCACCCCCAGCTGTGACTAGTGTGGTGAATGATTCAAGTTGCAGCTCAGAGGGAGGCAAATTTCTTGGCTGTAAAAGGCTGACACACCAATTATTTGTTAGGCCATGAAAAACTGACAAACCCCCCATCTCTTTTTTTCTCTTTTATCCTCCAAGTTTCAGGGAAACTTCTCGAGAGATTCAGGTAATGGAAGGTTTACAAGAAAGCAGGTTTGAATGCTTGAGCCTTCATGCACGGTTGTCCAGTACTCCTAGCAATCTTCCAGTATTTGATTTCTTGTATCATTCATTATACTTTTATGGCTGTAACCAAATTACCCTGAAGCGCAGCATTTAATTGTATTGCCATAAGTAAGGGATGCAAATGCAACAGAAAGTATGCTCAGAATGGGGAGTGTGGGAATCAGTTGAATCTCAGAAGTTTTCTGTGAATGTCAAGTGAGCTCCATCTTACTTAGTGCTTCAGTAAATAGCTTCTACAAACCTGTCAAAGTTAGCCCTTTCCTGTTCCCTAGAGAGCAATACCTGTTTCACATCCTGGTCCTAAATCCTTACTTTCCGTACACTGCCTTTTAGTGGTCACTAGCATTATCAGCAAATTTTCATTGATTTGTGTAGTCATGGTACATGTGGTTTAGCACCATTATATTTTCCCAGTCTGTATTAATTGACAGAAATGTTGTCCTCCCCTCATACTTTTCCATACACTTTGTGTACTCTTCAAGGTAAACATTACACATTGGCTAAAAGGAGCTTCCCTTCCGAAGGGAAGGCAGCACTCTTCAGAGAAGGCCCTGCAGACTGAAAGAGCCAGGGCTTTGATTTGGTTTGTTCATTTAAACAGAACAAAAAAAGAAGGGCCAAGATGAGAAATGTGTCCTTTCACCCGTAGGTAAGAAACACACACTTGCCTTGCCTGTTGTCTCTCCAGATGGATACCTGAACACTGGAGATAGTGCCCACTCTTAGGGAAAGCAACAGAGTGCTTTCTGAATGGTCATGCTTAATAAGCAGGACTGAAGACAGCTCACCAATGCTCTTAGCATTTTCTGGCACTCTCACAGGGCCATGATTCAAAATAATGAACTGTCCCTGAGCAGTTTTTCCCATTGTATTAATAGAAACAGGCTTTTAATTAGCCTCCAGCCTTTATCCCTTTTGAATCACTCTTTTTGTTTCTTGAACACAGACTTACTACAGGCTTTATTTAGAAAAAAACTTTCCAGCTTTCATGTCCCAGCATACAGTGCTACACTGACCCTTATCATCTGCTGTCTCCATCCAGAGCCATAAAACATCTGGGAGGGTTATCTGTTCACTCCCTGTTTTAATTCTGAGCTCAGCTGGATCCAAAAGGCACGTCCCCCTCAGGGCAGTGAGACGCCTTGTCATCACCATTGATTTACCCTAAAGACATATATTTTCTGTGCAGCAGCCCATAGCAGAGACACACATATTTCCATTTGTAGAGATTAGAGCCAAAGTGCTTAACTACTCTGTATGATAGGCGGTACAATTATATCCAATTACTCCTGTACAAAGTCCAATTACTTTGTTTTTGGCTAAAGCATATCTTTTAAATGAGGAGTGAGGCTTGATCTAAAGACATTAAAATACAGGGAATCCCCCGTGATTGTAATTTGTTCCAGTTGTAATCACCCCCACTGCTTGAATGCTTGCTTCGTTTCCAAGAGGCATCTTTCTACCTCCAACTTGTAGTCAGGGGTGTATGTTACTCATTCTGCATTTTCATAAAAGTGCTTTTTACTGCCAGTGTTCCAGTAAAGCTCCCAGGGTCTGCAGCCAAGTCTTCTGTTTGTCTATTTTTTTAATGTTTTCTTCTGAGTAAGAAAAGCATTTGGTTCAGTTGAAGCCTCTCACCGTAATCCTCAGTACAAGTAAGACTTGTAGCAGGGGAAACGTCTGGTAAGACTTGCAGCCTCCCCGCTATGGACATGAGGATGATTAGCTCAATAGCGGCTCCCTCCCATACATGCTACCTTGAAGTCAGTAGCCCCCGAGGCTCCTGACCACACTAGATCACCAGCCCAAGGAGAACTTTTCACTTAGTCTTTGCATTATCAGCCTGGCCCTGAGCTGTTGAGCTTTTCTAAGGCTGTCCAGGCTCCAAATACTGTCCCCAGCATGAGAAGGCTGGAAAGCCACAGCAGTGGGTTGGGCTTTTGGGCTCCCTGCATCAAGCTAGGTGTTCATCAATGCCACAATGCTCAGGAAGCTGTATCTGTCCTTTTGCCTCCAACATCATGGTAGGAACTCTTTCATATTCTTCTTGTCATTTCACCGTTACCCTTTTGGATCCACTGCTCTCCAAGCACAGCACAGAAGGGTTTATGCTTTTTGTTCCCACCATATACTTAGTTATGTTGATACTTTCTGTATGTGGCTCCAGTTTATGCTGTGATTCAGCTTCCTTGAATGGCTGCCCTGTATTCATCATTAGTTATGCATTAAGTTTTGTGTTCCTTTGGAAACCCTTTAAGGTTTGTGTTCATGGCTGAGAGAGGTCAAAGAAGGATCTCCACAAAGCTGAATGCCATTTTCAGGCAATACAGAAGATTATGGAGCAGCTAAGCAGTTGAGTAACTAATGAAATAATGATTAAAAATGAAGTGCTCTTCTGTCCTCTGGCTTCTGCACATGTACAGCAAAATTTTGACCTGAGTTTGCTCATGCACCTTGGCAGAACACATACAGGAAATTTCTGTGAATGCCTCTGATTTTCCTTCTACAAAGCTCTCGGCAAAACAAGGAGTGGAAGAGAGAAAAACCTGCATAACAAATTATACTGCCCTTACAATTTCTATAGGAGTGCAACATTTTTCACTGGCCATATCCTCTCACTTCTTTTGACACAAGAGCTGCCAGAACATTTATCGAGAACTTTAATCTATTTGTGCACTACTCAACACAATTCATCTTCTGAAATTGTACAAACATTGATCTCAGTAGTAAAATACAGTGTGCATATGATAGGATATGAAGGAGCTGAATCCATTAATTTGCCGTAAAAAACATTTTTGGAAGTTTTTGTTTTCACATCATTAAAGGAAGCTTATCTAAGCTATTTAAATAGAGTGATGCATTCTTCAAATGAGCAAACAAGACGTTGTCTTTTTTGTGGACCAGGCAAGAAGTGCAGAACAAGAAGAGGAGCATGGAAAATAGCGAAAGCCATTAGTCTATTAAGTGAGAAGCTTACATAGAATCATAGAATCATAGAATAGTTAGGGTTGGAAAGGACCTTAAGATCATCTAGTTCCAACCCCCCTGCCAGGGGCTATGTCCAACCCAGCCTTGAACACTGCCAGTGATGGAGCATTCACAACTTCCCCAGGTCCTTGTGGAGGCTTGAGTAAGATTCAGTCAGAGGAGGAGGTGATATATGAAGCAAACTTAACAAACAGAACGCATCTTTCAAATACAAAGAAGATTTTGCTTACACTGAAATCTCTCTTTTTCATGGTCCTGTTTCTGATGTGTACCTTTAGCTATAGCTTATGGTTTTCAACTTTTCCAGCTCTGCTTTTCAGTAGTATATACTTCAGCCATGGAAAAAATAATACTGGCTGAAATTTGGCATACAAGGGACCAGCCAATAAATATATGTTCTTAGTCAAATGAAACTGCTGAGAAGCAGAAAATTTGTTTTACTCTTAATACATGAAAATTATTTTTCAGCCTATTATTTATAAATTTTAGAGCAGTACAGACTCAATGCCTGTGGACTCTGAAGACACAAAGAAGAGTTATTTAGTAGTTTATTGGATTATCCTTAAGTAGCTTATCGTGCTATGTGTTAACTTTTTTTAATCCAGACTCTTCATCAAGCTGCCAGTTTGGCTGCTTCACCTGTTCTGTTCTTTTAGCTTGACATGGAATAAAAGACACTTTCCAGCTCACCTGCACCAATTAAAATTGCATGTAACTGTGGAAGCCAGAGAGGTTACACTTGTGTAACTGAAAATGTGATAAGGAACAAGGGTGTTTAGTGCAGTTAAGTGCTGAAAACATTTGACTCTTGCACTGAGCAAATAAATTATCATGTCTCCATATTTAGGTTGAAAGACTTTGGGTCAAGGGCAAGATGTATTTCTCAGTTGGAGTTCAAAAGAGCAGCTGCAGAGTATGGCATAAATAACAGTAGATACGGACTTCTTTGGGAGTGAAAAAGCAAGATGTATTGACCCAGAAGTTAAATATTGACCTCAGATTTGTTTCAGTCTTTTTTTTCTTTGAGGACCAATATATCTTGGTATTTGGCCAAATGTAAGAGTTGAAAAGCAAATTCAGGGCTGAAACTAATGTATGCAGTTCTATTAATTTTTTAAGAGCTTGCCATTATTTACAGAAAGGGACCATTTCCATCATATTTAAGTGGCATATCAAATAAAAATGAGCAAACCTCATTATTATGGCCATTATTTGAGGCCTTCAACATTCTTCAGAGTTAAAGGTATGATAAGTTTACAAGTCTAGAAGAATATTGGCAAACCAATGTGAAAGTTGTAAGGCGGATATTTAGGTTTGCAGTCTCAAAGTCTCTGGCATTAACTTCAGGAAGAATAATTTTTCAAAATAAAGAAAAGATACTTCTCAGTTGTCTGAGTTCACTCAGTTCCTTTCTTCCTTCTTTTCTGAACTGTTGCCCTTCAAAGAAATAAACATTATTTTCAGTTACCTTGGGATTGCTTTCACTAAAACACAAGCTAGGATTTTGGTTTTGGGGTTTTGGTATTACATAGGATTGCACCTTTCTTAGTAACTTTTAATAATATATTTACATATCACCTGGGGGAAAAACCCCACAAATCTTTCTTACAACTTCTCATCTAAATTAAAATTTATGAATTCCCACTTGTAGCTGTAGATTTATATTATGCCCTCTGCCTCCTAATAAAAATATCCCTTAGTACTTGGAATTTTCTCTCAATTAAAGCACATAAATTTTATAGTGAATACTTCTAATTTTTTTATTTAGTTTTCTGGATAAGAAGAGCATTTTATACAATTTCAGCCTCTCACTGTCAGCCTCAGTCACCTGGTAAACCTTGTATCAGTGAGTCTGAAATGCCTGGTAAGACTGGAGTCCTCTGTCTGCCGATGGGGAATCCCAGGAGATCTTGGCCTCAAGGCAGCTCCCTCCCCTTTGTGCTATTTTGGAGCCAGAGACTCTAAAATTCCCTGTCTCCATTAAGAAAGTGTTTTGCAAATGTTTAGTTTTCCACAATTTTGTAAGCTACCAAGAAGAGGATTATAGCAAGGAGTATATGTTACAAGAAGATTATTATCATTTCATGTATTATTAGTACTGTTGCGTCTGTAGCAACATGTTCAACGCTTTATTAGGGGGTGGTCTAATATATAGAATATAAAAAAGGTATAAAAATCTCCTAAGGTATGAAAAAAATGGCAGGTTGCTACAAAGCTTCAGATTTTGTAGATTTTTTTGTGCACCCTGCAGATTTAGTAGGTTAGTGATTTTAATTGCTTTGACAACCTCTATATTTCCATGATTGCAGTCGGGTTTTCACCTATCTAACGTAGTGGTTTCATTGCCATTAGCAAAGCAGGGAGTAAGTGCTGTGTGGGCAGGTAGGTGTGTTTGTTTTACTGGCTTATCTCGTCTGAGACTGCAGTGCTCTGGCTGCCCCCTTGCATAGATTTTCCTTGCTTGTAACAAGCAGATTTAATTCAGCACTTCCCAGCATTTGTCAAGACTGTGTAACTTGCTTATTGATGTATTAGGAAGGAAAATCTGAGTGGCATTCATGAACCACCTCTCTACAGGAAACTTCTAGTAATTTACAGAATAAAAAATATCCTCTTTAGATACAGGTGAATATTAAGCAGGGAAAAAATCACAGAAATTGTGATGGCATTAGGTGGAAAAAATCCATTTATCAAGGCTGTTTGCTTCTTACATTGTACAGCCATTGCATATTGGCCTGAGGAATTCATTCTAAGTCTGCTTTTTGTCCAGGAAATTGGATGCTAATGAGGTGTGTATGAGCCAGCATGTGGGGAGAGCTCAGGAGCTGGAGATACTGTGGGACATAGAGAAGACAGAAAAGAGGGAAAAGGGGAAAAAAGGGGAGAACAGAGGGCCAAAAGTGAGATGGTAGCCATTTGGGGTCACAGTCATTCCTTTTAGCCTAGAGTTACAGCTTCACAGAGGAAAACATCCATTTTGAAAATAGAAGATTCAGGAAAAGGAAACAGAGGGATGTCGGTTGGGTTGGAGGATGGAAACAGGATTTATTGTCTCTGTCATCAAGCCTGCAGTATATCTGGAGAAACAGCTCTGCCTTTAGAAAGTAGTTTTAGAGGGGTAGTGAGGTGAAAAACACATCCTCACTGTTCCAGCCCCTCTCCTTTAGAAGAGATTTAATGGCATGTCTCAATTCAGCCAAGGGGAGTAAGGCTTCACTTCCAGAGGAGCAGTGTTTATACCTAGACGTAATTTCTCTCATGTAGTTGAACATCTAGCCTCAGGAGATTAGGAACGAGTTTACACCCAGTGGGCTTGTGACCATGAGCTACATTCACTGCAGTGCCTGTGGGGATCCTTTCTTCTCTAGTGTTGGTATCTCAGTCAAGCAGCCTTGATACCATCGTGGAAAAGGCTAGTCAGAAGTGGCAATTTGCACTTACAGCATAATTAAATGAGTAGAGTAGGCTTCAGTATACATGCTGTGTTCTTTGCACCCACTTTCTTCTGAGAAATCCTACTGCATTCTTTCTTGTGGACCTCTTCATTTCTGGGGTCACACTCGAAAAAAGGGGCCTATGTAACTGCATAACTGAGTACTCAGCATAGAAACACCTTCACCACTTCTTTCACATGTACATAAGTTTTAAATTTCAAATAATATCCTCAGATAAACTTTTCAGTTGGAAAAGATACTATTTTTATATTAGAATACTTCTAAATGAAGGCAAATGGAAGCCTTTCCACTAAATCCAGTGAAGGGTGTATAAAGGTCGATGTATTAATTTGAGGTGTCAGATCTTGATTACTTTTTTCAAATCTGTTCATGGCAGCATGTCATTGCAACATCTCATCTGGAACATGTAACAAAATCTGCAGAGGCAGATACATAGGCATTTTAAAGCTGACAAATCATAGTCTTCATAACTTTCCCACATGAAGTTGTGCATAATTCATAGCTTACAGGACATTGGTTTTTAAAGTATCTCACACTTTTCAGAGACACATGGGATTTTATAACATGTTTAAGTGAAAGACCTGCCTGACCATGTTAGGGGTGCATGTATGTACCTGCACAGAAAACTACATGGAGCAGATGGTTGCCAAGTATCCCCGTTTAACTTGTGCAGGCACATAAAAATCTGATTTCAGTAAATAGCTGGAATAGCATTTGTGGCAGCAGCACTGAATACAGAAATGTTGCCTCGTTGTGTGTGGCTGGAGTCTTCGTTTGGCAAGGGCAAGACTTTCTTCTTCTGCAAAACAGTAATCCAGTGTTTTAGCATTGTCCTTCATATAATGTTAAAAGTTGCAGAAGAAGTTAGTAAAATGAGGGATGA
The DNA here is from genome assembly GCA_032466535.1 of Forpus xanthops. NCBI lineage: Eukaryota > Metazoa > Chordata > Aves > Psittaciformes > Psittacidae > Forpus > Forpus xanthops. Next base: position 30,649 of record JASSUY010029532.1, read on the forward strand.
AAACTTCCCATGAAGAAAATGTTTTTTCTGCCTGGCTTGGGATGACTTCACCATAAAGTTGTTCTTTTGTGCAGGTGTCACTGCTGGAGGCATTGGCATCTACCACACTCATAGCCCTGCATGAGATCACACTGCTATCTTAAAAAAACACCTACATCAAAATCCACAAAGCATGGAGTCACTATTTCTTCTACCTACCATTTAATGTAACACCATTACTAGGGTCACACCCGAATACTGTGTTATAAAGGGGAAATAAGTACACACTTCAAAGGTTTTATCTGTTTTCATCCTTTCAACTGAATGTAGTTTGAATTTAGACTAAAAATCATGTAGATTAATCATTAAATTGTATCTTAATTAGCAGTTATGTTTCATTAAGAAGCTTATTTATTTGTTTCATTAGGAAGCACTTTATTTCAAAATGGAGGGCCCAGACTTAAACAGAAATGGCATTTTACTTCCCTCTCTGGTATAACTCTAAAGAACAGGTCCCTTCTATAACTTTGCTAATGCTTTGTTCACTCTAGATTTAACTAACTCGTTGCATGGGTTATCTTCAGGTTGTCTTAGGAGGCTCTTGTACAAATGAAAGATTTGGCTTTGATCTCCCTATCAATCTAGCTATATATCTTCCTGCAAGTCAGTCTCAATTCTTTTCTCTTGGGATACATTTTAAGACAGGCTCTCTGCTGTCATGAATTTTGGCTGTCTTACCTGTCATTGAACAGGTCTTTAATTCATACATAAATTTTGTCTTCTTTTAACTGTTCTAGTATTTCTCTCATCTTCTAAACAATCTAATTCAATTTTTGGGTTTAGTTCCAGAGACGTGCACTGAGTGATCCCTTGCTTGATTTTCAGTAACTGGGGACAGACACATCTCTCTTGTTCCAGACAGTTATTTAAAAGCACCAGCACTTAGTGGTTTTTGTCCTGGTTTGAGTTAAGCTCTAGACATGGCTTTAAATCTAATAGTCTATGGGATGTTGGATCTTCTGGTGGTGTGATGTTCTTACCACATTGCTATGGCTGGATCTTAAAGTGTTGCAAATCCATGATTTTCCTTAACATTCACCACACTGGTCCTTCAGTTCTGTTGATAACATTTGCCAAACAAACAGTTCAAATGCTCATCAGTTGTTGCTTAGCCTGTGTTGTGGTTGGGCTTTTTATATCCTTTCAATTAAGATATTTAGAGTTTAATCACAGTACAACATTGTTTGGTAATACTATATAATTAAATGGAGGTGGTTGCTGACGTGTATAATTAGGATTTCTGGCAATTCATTGTGAATCTCTGGTCTACTGTGAAGAAGAACAAAGCCAGAGAGAAAATGCTGGCTGGGTTATATAAATAAGTGAGAGATGATGGTCAGGCTGAAAATGAGGGTTCTCCCCTCTAATGAAAGGGTTTGTGTACATTACACAGTATAAAGTATTTCTTAGGCTGAAAGCTTTCCAGAGATAATAGTGTTGGCCCTCTGAGGCTCTTTATTATGTCAGATGTGGGATTTGGATTTACAGGAAGTGGCCGCTGCCTCCAACAGGCTCAGTGTGGTGGAGGAGAATTTGTCTGGCCTCCCCTGCATGCAGAGCTGAGGGCTGCAACCTGCGGATCATCAACAATGTTGTTTTTCCAAGGGGTCCCAGAGAAGAACCCCCTCTTCCCATTTCCACTGAAATGCCCTGAACTTCTGAGACAAAGTGCCCCCTCCAGCTTCAAGGAACAAGGGGCATGGTGAGCTCTGCCATCCCTTTTCCCAGCTTTGGCCCTCCAGTGGTGACAGTATCTTTTTGCATCAGGATTATTTAAAGTCCTGTGAATGGTGAATTCTACTACTGTCTGAAGCCTTAAAGAACGAATCCTCACTTCTCTTTTTCTAACAGTCAAGGTGTATGCTGTTCATCTAAAATGCAAACTGACAGTCTCATGTAATTATATAGCTGCAAGAATAATAGAATAGTTTGGGATGGAAGCAACCTTTAAAAGTCATCTAGTCCACCCCTTGCTGCAATAAGCAGGGACATCATCAACTAGATCAGGTTGCTCAGAGCCACATCCAACACCCCCTGATTTACCATTAGCTGCATCCAACCTGACCTTGAGTATTTCCAGGGATGGGGCATCTACCGCCTCTCTGGGCAACCTGTGCCAGTGCCTTACCACCTTTGTCATCATAAAAAATGTCTTCCTTATGTCCAGTCTAATCTACTCTTTTAGTTTAAAGCCATTACACCTTGTCCTGTCACAACAGGCCGTACTAAAAGGTCTTTCTTGTAGCCCCCTTCGGGCACTGAAGCTGCTCTAAGATCTCCCCAGCACCTTCTCTTCTCCGGGCTGAACAAGCCCAGCTCTCTCAGCCTGTCCTTACAGCAGAGCTGCTCCAGCCGTCAGAGCATCTTTGTGCCCTCCTCTCCACATCCGTTTTGTGTTGGGGACCACAGAGCTGGAGGCAGCACTGCAGATGAGGTCTCACAAGAGCAGAGGGGGAGAATCTTCCTCCCTTCTTTTGATGCAGCTCAGGGTATCGTTGGTTTTCTGGGCTGCGAGCACGTATAGCTGGCTTTTTCACGTCTAGCTTTTCATCCACCAGTCCTTCTCCACAGGGCTGCTCTCCATCCCTTCATCCCCCAGCCTATATTGAAACCAGGGGTTAGGCCAGCCCAGGTGCAGGACCTTGACCTTGGAAAGAAAGAGCAACCAGAAGGAAAAGAAATCCCATGGTGTAAAGCTCAAGATAAAATCACAGAAACTGGCACCACTGGCCCCAGCAGGAGCCGCACAGCTCTTTTGAGGCACAATTTCTCAGAACAGGCTTTTGAGGTGTGCTTTTGACTTTCCAGAGGTTGTTCGTACAAGTACAAGCACAAGCTCTGTGACAAGGCAATCATGTTTTGCAGAACACTGTAGAAACCTGTGAGGATGGAATGGTTTGGGGTTAGTCCATTTATTTATTAATTTATGAAGAAAGAAGCTCTGTTTCTTGCAGTGTTTACTTGAAATACAGAGTCACTGTTTCAAGCCTCTGTCTTGCTGCCATGTTTCCTTATTTTCCAACTGGCACAGGAAAACAGGCACAAGTTAGGTGAGTACATACTGCTTAGATGTCAAGTTTTCCTCATTTTATTGCTTCCTAATAGATAGATAACCAGAAAGTTTTTCAAAGCAAACGTAGCTTGCACTTATCCCTATTTGATTACAAAACCAGAAGCAAAACTAGTAAATTCCAGGTCAAATGACAGCATGTTTTTCCAACGGCATTGTAAAAATCTGGCAGTGATGTTAAACAGGCTGTTGCAATCCACCTGCCCACAAGCCAGCACTGCACCACTTGGAAAAGCAGGACTGTTGCCATTGGGGAGACAGGGTTTGGGGAAGGCTGTGGATGTGGGAAGAAGGCTGGCACTCACATTCCCCCTATGGTGAAGTGGGAAGGAAATCTTGGCAAGAGACTGAGGAGTGAAGAAGGAGGGAGCAGTGAACACAATTCAGTGTTATCACCCCTGTTTTATAGCATACCATAGAAGGCCTTGGTTTGCCTGGTCAAGAGCTCTTCTCCGCAAAGCCCCGGGGATGGATGTGCACACAAAAGGGAGCTGTGGCATGAGGAGTGGCTCAGTTTGAATGAAGGCAGCAGCATGGGTCTCCCAACCCAAGCACTTTACAACTGCGACCTAAGGGCTCAGTGCTCCACAGCAAGCTGGTCATGCACTAACCATGGTGCCTCAAAAGAGCTGTGCAGCTCCTGCTGGGGCCAGTGGTGCCAGTTTCTGTGATTTTATCTTGAGCTTTACACCATGGGATTTCTTTTCGCCAGACTTATCTCCAGGAGGGGTTGTCCAGAACCATATAGGTCACAGACCTGGAGAGGGGCTAGAGGAGCCACTGCTCAGAGAAGCCCCAGTACATGCTGTGCCTTCCCGTGGCTGTAGCCTCATGCTAACTCCATTCAATAAGTTAGGAGTGAGCATGGACATTTACCCATCAGTTAGGAAAAAATGTGAGGCATCTTCTTACATTTAGCTCAAGTTACAGCCTTTATGCTGCAAGAATATACTCTAAACTGAAGGAAAGTTATTTACCTCAAAATAATAATTTAAAGAAACATGAACCAGTTTCAGGTTTTACCATTTATAAGTATTGTGAAGATTGTCTGCTTTTTGAGGTAGGTTACTCGTATGGAGCCATCAAATCATCAGTTTGCTGACTGCAACAAAACCGTTGATGGAGAGCCATAGGAATTGTTTTCATGAAGGGTAGGTTAGTAACCTCTAACACCACACAGAAGAGAAGACGAAAGTCTCAGTTTGAATTTTGTGGCTGGTTGTATCCAGTAATCTCAAAGCTATACAAAGTTTATTGTGGGCAAAGATGCGTCTGCTTTTGATTTGAGAGTGCTAATCTAATATGCTGGTTTTGTGTCAGTACAAAAGCTTCTCTGTGAAAAACACACACACACACATAGTTTTCTATATATTTGAACATAAATGTGTGTGTATGTGCAGTTATATACATACACACCTATATGCCTGAATTTTAAAATCCTCTCTGTCCTAAGAGACGGACTTATTTTCCTAATGGTTAGTCATACATATGAATTAAAACGTACCATTTTATAGTCGAGTGCCTGAAATTAAGCACTTACAGCTGGGTTTTTCAAGTAATTTGGTTATTTAAACATAGAGATGGATTCTTCATGGAATAATCTTTTGCTAGGCACCCACTGGGAGCTTGTTGCAACTCCGCATGGTTTGGGATGGAAAAGACCTTAAGGATCATTCATTCCAACCTACCTACCATGGGCAGGGATTCCAGCTATTTCTAGTTGGAGCTAGATATATGTAGTTTGCGCAGGACCCTTCAAATTTAACTATTAGGTCTTCTATTCATCAGTTTTGAAGACACTGGTTTTGAGGAATGTATCTTTGGAAGGCTGCAAGGCTTGAAGTCTTCCTTTCGAAATTCAAGGGACCTTATCTCTTTTCAATTAATCTCACTGAGGAAAATCCTTCCTAAGTAATGTATGCATTTTCATTTCCTGTACTACATTCTTCAATCATCATATCAGTACATTTTTTATCAGGGTTATGAAGGGAACCTTGCATCTTTGTCAACTGATCTGCTAGAAGAAATATTATGAGGCCACCTATGATTTTGAGGCCACACTGTAGCAAAAGCCAAGAAAATGACACACAGGCAAATACTTCTACAAGAATTATTCAGCAAAAGAAAGTGTGTGTCTATCGTATTTGAGTGTTCAGTGATGTGATCCTGAAGTGTAATATAGTCGAAGAGTCAGGCATTTTATAAGGTGGTTATACTGCATGTCAAAAAGCAAAGATATTTAGTCTCTGATTAAAAAAATGGCAACAAAAACAACTGAAAAAAACCCCAGCTCCTCCTCTAGCAAAACCTCTTGCTTATCTGGAGCCCAAAAGGAATCTGCAGATGTATACCCCCTGTGTGAGAACAAAGTCTTCAGTCACTGGAATGCAATGCTATAAAAACAAATACTACAAAGCCTGGTAACAGGGGGATGTCTCAGTTGCATATTTTTTTGTGACCATCTTGGTTTGCAGAGAAGGGGGTCCCCAAAGCATGTGAGCCAGCAGGATCTCTTTGTACTAGGTCGCTGTCTGTTTGGCCAGATGTCTTCCCAACAGTGAGACAGAAAAAACAGAGCTCTTATTAAAATAAATCAGGAAAAGGAATGGAAAAAAGCATGTGTCCAGTGAAATGAGGCACATTGTGTCCCATCTGATATTTATTAAATGTTGATCAAATCAGCAGTGAGCAATGCACATCATGCGGAAGTGACCCTGGTTCCCTGGGTTTGGAAGTCAGTGACAAATGTCTGGGAGCAGACCAACATTGAAAACACGTGTACAGGACACACAGACAAGTGTGGAGCACTAGAGCAACAATAACAAGTGGAGAAGAGCTGAGTCCATCTGAGAATCCCCTTTTCGTAGGGGACAGAATATATTTTCAATATGTTCTATTGATGAATTGCCCAGGGAAGTTGTGAATTCTCCATCACTGGCAGTGCTCAAGGTCAGGCTGGACAGAGCGTTGGGTGGCATGGTTTAGTGTGAGGTGTCCCTGCCCATGGCAGGGGGGTTGGAAATAGATGATCTTAAGGTCCTTTCCAACCCTAACTATTCTATGATTCTATGTAGGGTCTTTCCCTGTACATTTACTATACAGGTTTCTAGATGAGAGATTACACATCTCTACATTTTATATAAGCCATGAAAGCAGGAATGCAAGTGGGTAAAATTGGGGAAGTTTTGTAAAATTGAAGTCCAAGCATGGGCTCCTTGGAGTCTTGACTCCAATGTGATAAACCTGTATGATTTTATGCCAACCTGCTGGGTTTAATAACATTGAGCATTTGAAATCATCTCCTATCTGTTGTTCCTTAGTGTTTTGCCTTATCACATCTTTTCAGAGCAACCCTTCAATAAAACCCTTCAATAAAAATTAGTGTCCTCAGCACAGACTAAATGCACCCTCCTTTAACAGTCTTATTTGGGCTTGGTCCTTAAACAAGGTGGTGGAGATGAGCAACAGGGCAATTTAAAGACAGGCTCAGTGCTTGGGGATGTTGTGGAGCCCTGATTACATTGTAATTCATCCCTATACAGACGGGATTGCGTTCATGGCTTTTATCTTTGCTTATAACATGGATTATTTAACTGCAGAGAGGGACATCAGAATGAGCCTCACAAATCTTTCCTTCAAGGTACCTCTATCTTTAGTAATTTTTATATGTTTAGTTAACTAGAAAGTCGTGTGTTAACTAGCAGCAAAGTGAAGAACTACGTATTTGCAATAAAGAGTAAATTTAAAAGCTCTGGAAGATTTTACTATGTCCATCTCTAGGTAAAGGAAAACAAAGGAGTGTGTGAGAGCTCACTGGTGTTTTACTCCAGCCCTGGACCTGGGACATGTTAGATGAGGGTAGTAGGGGCTCAGTGTCAATCAGATGCTGCTTTAAGCTGACAGAGAGAAAGCGCCAGCTTAATGGAATTGCTCTAGCCTGTGTGATCGCTCTAGTACACTGTGTTTATGTTAACGATACCAACAGCAATGGACTGTTAAAAGGATGGAAGAGTCTGGCTTTTGTTGGGGTGGTATTCTGATGTCAAATTGAAATATACTGAAAGTAAAAGTTCCGAAAAGCCAAAGTGCTGTTTTATTGAACCAGTGATAGAGGGCTGAGACAAGTGAAACAAAATCCTTATGAAGCACTGGAACATACATGATGCTAGATGCTGAACTGCGATACATCCAGTGACATCAGCGAAGTTTCAGCTCATTGCACTACACAGAAAGCCAGAGTATGGTGACAGAAAGCAGGTCATGTCATAAAATGAGTAATCTTAAGACAATAATCAAGTGAAACTTTTCTATGTGCAGTTGCCGTCAAAGGTTTTGTTTTTATTTCTGCCTTTCTGTATGATTTGTACCTCTGCAGTCTATCAGTCTTCCCAGTTACGGATCTGGTCCTGCTTCCATCAACATTAAGATAGCAAGGATCAAACTTTCTGTTATCTGTGTGTTTAGAAAGTGAAAGTGATATGCTTTTGCTGCAAGCTTCTCCTGGTTTTTAATATGTGGTATGCTCAAATATGTACAGGGTTGGAATCTGAATTTTAAACACATTAGAGGAAGAACCTTGCATTCAGCACACAGGGGTTCAATGAGCCCATTAGTACCAGCTAAGAGCAGTGAAATAGTGCTCTAGACACCACGAATTCCCACTGTGAAATAATTTCAGTCTCTGAATGCCTACAGCAAACCATTAGAAAACTGCACTTTCTGTTCCCAGCAGAGCAAACTCCTTGAGCCTGCCAACCAACCAAAGAAAACCAGCCCACACATCAGGATCCATAAGCAAACTTGACTATTGAGTTACGGACACTTCACCCTTTCTTTTTTAGTTCAGGAGTCGCCAGCCTTCCAAATCCAAGTCACCAGTAAATGGGCTATACAACTGCTTGTCTCTGTGTCAGCCCTCTTCCTTCCAACCTACACAGGCAGGAGAGAAGCCTTTCCCCTCTGGAGTTCTATGCTTACAAGTCTTTGTGTCATTTTCCTCCAATGGTTTTTTTCCTGAAAAAAAAACCCAACAACCCAGATGTTCCCAAATTATTTTATGCATAAACCCCAAGGAACCCAAATCTATGGTATCTCTTTCATCACATGGAAACAGAACATGATGTCACAGATTAAATGTTTAGAAAAAGCATGTGATGTCATAATGCATGCTAGATGCATTTCTGTCTCAGGTGCGGCCAGTATACATGTAGAGGGAATTGAGGAAAATGACTTGTCAAATAAACTTCGTATAAATTCTCTTCCTGAATTGCCCCAACACAGTAATCCCTCCTTCAAGTGCTCTGGGCTTAAAGAAGTTGCCGGAAAATGCTGTTCTTTGAGACAGAAATGCAGTTGAATTAACTTGATATGTTGGTCACCCATCCTCTGTGAACCCAGGGGAAGTGGCCTGTGCTTTTCTCTTAAAATTGAAAAATAAAAAACCACTCTGCAGAAGGTTATGAGTTGGGAAAAGTAAAATCAGCTGTGGGTTAGGCCTCAGGGGAAATATAAGTTACTCATAAAAAGCTATAGAGCAAGTTTTGATTAGTTAAGTAATCTGGTACATAGAATTTATTAGAGCTTAAAGCTTTCCTGTGGGACTCCCCTAATAGTACACAAATAAGGTAAAATATCAAAGAAATGCATTTTCTGACAGACAGAGAGAGCTACATTAATCCTGGCCTGCCTAACACACATCGAAATGAGCGGTAAATCCCACTTGTTCATTGCAGCATAATGGTCCAGTTTTCATGTTTTTACACATTTGTGTTTCTGATGAATTTCTTGGTAATTTAATGCTTGCAACGCTCTTGAGCTGTTCCCAAGGAGCACATAGAGAAAAGAGGAATATTGCTTCCCTAATAGACTCAAAGATATCAAACCATTCTGCAAAAAGCTCAAATACAGAATAATAAAGGCCCATTTTCTCTCATAAGCTTGAGGCCCTTTTTCTTACACTTTACCACAAAGGGAAATTCACCAGCATTTTTCTGCTGGTATAAGTGGACCACTAGCTTTACCAGGATAGCACCCTTTCTTTTCTGTGTAAATAGGATATCCTCCAAACCCCCAAAAAGAAAGAAAAAAGTCTCTCTCGTTATGGAAAGTGTTCGCATGGAAACTTTGTGGTAATGGTTGCAAAGCAGGAACAGTACTCCTACCGGAGTTTCACAATGCTGTTTTTTTTCTGTGTTTTCCTTCTACCAGAGTATTTACTGTCTTGTATTGCCCCAGTGGGGAGACTGAATGATAAGAGTGAGCTGCTGAGATGTGATGCCTGACAGAGGAGACAGTAATGAGCACTTGACTTCCAAAGTTCACCATAGTCTTATTACCACAGTTGGAAAACAGTCCTTTCTCTCAAGAAAGCCACATGTTTTCCACTAAAGCAGGACTTACTTCTCTTCCACATGCTAATATCCCAAAGTGATTGTATCACTAAGCTGATGCTTTATCCACCATGGAGTGTCTCCTGGGTGATTAGAGAAACAGGCACCTGTATATCATCTGCTTACATAAATAACTTGTTCTTTAGAAAATGGGGGAGAGGAAATGGGGAGATAAAACTAGCAATGTGTTCTTTGACATTGTTTTAAAATTCTTTAAATCTTATTTTGCAGGTATTCAAGAGGGGACTCAATGTACCAAATGCAAAAACAACTGGGCACTGAAGTTTTCCATCATCTTATTATATATTTTATGTGCCCTGTTAACAATCACAGTAGCCATTCTGGGATACAAAGGTATGTATGCATTGAATCCTACATTTCACTTTTAGCCAAGCATGTTTCCACATATGTAGACATACAATTTTTCACATTAAATATCAATACCTTGGCAATGTTGGCTTCTGTACACACATAACACCAAACTGCAACCTTAGAGTTTCAAACAATTTTGAAGTTTTGAAACTAGATTGGACATTTGAAAGAAAAAAGTTAGAACAAAGTGATCATTCTTCTACCATGAAGGAGTACTAACTGGAAGACTCAAAGCTCTGTAACATGCTATACCTAGATTTCACTGAGCTGTTTTACTATACCGCACCTTTCCAGAATAAATATTCTTAAAGAGAGAGCCAAGAATAGTCTTACTAATACAATATTTATCACAGTAACAAAGTGTAGAAACAATATTACTTTGACATATCTGGCAGAAATATTGAACCAGGAGGTGTCAATGTATTGAGTTATCTACAGTTATTTTTGTGTACAAAGATGCTCAGATGCTTTTGACAGTAATTTCAATGATCCTGGTAGTTAGGCCACCCAGTAATGGAGAAAATGTCATTTGTGCAAGTCATCAGTAGGGCATATTAGAAAGCACAACTTAAAATTCCCATATGTCCTCAGCAGCAATTAAATGTTGCCACTTAGGCATTCTTATGAAAGTTTTGATGTAAATGCCTGGTTTTGGAGTAGTTGCAGCTACATTAAGTTAAATAAATAAGACATGAGTTTCTGGTAAGAAAAAGAAAGCGAACATCATCATTGTGAGTATTATAACAGGACGTTGCAGTATGTTGCATACAAAACAAAGCCAGTTTTAAACAAACTCCTAGAGTATAGGTCTGAGAGTAGCTTCAAAACCTCTCCAAGAAGCTCGGTAAATATTCATGTGATTAGCATGCAGTGCATCCTGTGCCACCAGCAGCTGCGCTTGTAGCAGAGCTGACATCACCTCTGGTCCTTTGCCAGAGAAAGAAAAGGAAATTGTGGAAATAGAAAGGGATAAATAATTATTTAAGAGGATTTGGTACAGTTTTGAGTGGGAAGAAAATTAAGACTGCTTGGTTTAGATGGAAGATTCAGCCAGGGAGATGAGAGAATGTGAAAGACAGAGACATGTAGGTATTCCTTTTTCATGTTAAAGCAGACAGAATGTGTCAAAATCGGCTGTAAAGAAATATAGTACATATATAATTGGTCACATATTCTCTTGAAGAATGTGTCACTGGTCTCTGAAAGTCAAATTCTGAGGGAAAAAAAAAGTGCCCAGGTTCAAAAACTTGTTCCTCATCTATAAAGTTCATTTGGTTATATGGAAATGGGGAGGACAAACTTAGGCCTTTTGCAGATACAAATCTGCAGAGATCTGCTTACAGCAGATGAGGATGGAATCCTTCCAGGCTGTAACCCAGCCAGTAAACACCTGGGATGTAACAGAATTTTTCCTAAGAGACTTTTATACAAGGCTGTCAGTTCTGGGGCTCACCAAAGTACTCCGATCTCACTTGGCATCAGAAACAGCTTATCAAGTTGGAGGGAGCATTGCTCCATATCTTGCTTTGCCAAGCATTTGTTCTTGTGTGGGAAGCCACAGCAGTAAGAAAACTGTCCAAAAGATCTCTCCAGGAGAGGGAGTTTCTCTTTCAGGCCACAGTTTTCAAGATTCTTTCTCTATGAGGGCCTCTAGCGCTATCTGTTCCCTAGTCTTTGCTCTGGAGTACCTACCTTTGCTACACTCATTTTTAAAACTCTTTCTTATACTGAGTAGTCATTGGTGCCTGACCACAGGCTAGTCTTTCTGTCATAGCAGTTCCAAGCCGCATCTATCCAGGGCAAGGACAAAAGAATTTCCCACAAAATAATGGAGAAAAAAGATTGTAGGAAGGTGGATAATGCACATCTTACTCATAGACCTTAAGACGTCTTGGTGACCACTGCTCCACCACTCACCGACTTGATGACTGCTCCACCTGAATGCCAAGGGTAAGAGGCACACTGGAGAAAAGCCGTGTGTACTCCAAGGCGTTACTCTATAATGCCAAGCAACAAATGGTCATGTCAGGTACAGCCCTTTGTACCTGCAGCTGAAGACCTTTGTCTCCACAGTGCTAAGTGCTGATTTGCAGGCAAAACATAATTAGACAAAACCCCAGCTAACAGTACATGTTCAAAGGACTTATGGCAATATTTTTTGATCACTGGGAAGGAATTAGGCCTTCAAGGAAGAAGAAAACTCAAAATAAAATTTTATAGAGCTCTTGAACTCTCCACTCTGCATCATAGTTTGGCTTGTCTTTTTTATTGAAATATTACACTGAAAGAAGGAATTTTGCTGGCATCAGGGGTTCTTTCAATCTCTTAGCTGAGTTTCCATTAAATTTGCCTCCCACACTTATGTTTATAAAGCCCAAAACTACTTTTAAAACTTCCATTTCCTACGTGGTATTTAGATCTCCTTTGTGATTTAAAATGTTAAAACTACTAATCATTGGATTAAATATGGCAGGCAAAAAAATAGCTCAATGGGAGGCAAAGTCAACATAGAACAAACCTCCAAACTGGTGGTAAAAATTACATAGTAGGTTGAAGAAACCTGAAACCAAAACATGAATTAAACATCAAGGTCATGAAGGAATAACAAGCTGAGTTTACTATTAATTTGCTTTGAGAAGGCATATTAAAATATTGTTAAAAACATCTGTAATTTTTTATGCATTAAATTAAATGCAAAATACAGAGTAATACTTTTTTTGGCATGAGCCAGTGTCAGCTTAGCCTACTGAAGGTGAATGATCTCCCTGTGACTCACTACAGTGAGGGAAGTTAACTTGCTTTCAGCTTAAATTTGATAGTTCTCATTCTCTAGTCAGTCCTTCTTCTTAAGTTTCTTGACTAATGCCCACTGTGACTTTCATCTACTTATTTTATGTGTCTCTCAGACAGAGTTTGCCTGCCATTACCCAGGGCCAGCACATCCTGGTGAGATGGCACATTTTGTCCCTGCTTCTGAAAGTGGCTCATATGCAGGCAGTCCTCACTGTTCCAGTCAGCAACTACTTGAAATTTTGCCTTCTTTAGGGAGGAATTTTACCACATTTTCCACAGTGACCTTGTCATAAAGTGAAATGACAATGTAGACAGATCTGACCAAGCTGAGAATTAATATCCAAAAGCAAGCTTAAGGCTCTGAGATCAGCAGACTGTTGGGAACAGCATAGTGGCCTTCATAAGGGATATTGGTCTGGTCTGCCATGTTTCACCTTTGCCTTTTTCTGGAGAAGATAGAAAGTGGCTGTTTAAGCCTGTGGCACTTGAACTTGACTTCCACTCCTGAGAGTGCTTCACATACTCTCCTACCACTGAAGGTTCCATACAGAGATGGTGGTAGGAACTACTGCCCGGGAAGGAAAAGCATTCCAAATAACTGGGCATCTGTCCATATGATCTCTTTTGACAGCAAAAGCAACAAAACCTACTTTGGCCACAGCTCTCTACTCGTTCTCCCCAGAGTTTACACTTCCCTCTTGCAGGGCAGTAGCAAGAAAGAAGCTACAACTTGCTTGAGGAAGGAGTATGTATGCAAAATGTATATTGGGTTGATTTATTTGTTTATTTTCAATGGAGGCACAAGTACAATATTTCAAGTTTCTTAATAATAAACAAACACATAAATGGAACAATAAATATTTTTCTGTAAAAATTACATAGTCATTGATGACAGCTACTGAATTACACAGTTCTGTTGCTTATGCAACAGTATAGGATGTGTAATGTATTTGTCCATTTATTTATTTCTTAAAAAAGCCTCAGCCTTGTTGCAGTTTTATTGACAAGTTAGGAATGTAAAAAGCGTAGAGACTACTTTTAAATGTCTGCTGTTCAGGCATTTAAAAAATTACTGAATTGGTTTTTATAGTTTGGTGATGGATGTGTTTCATGCAGTACTGTTAGGAAGTCTGGATTAAAAAAAGGATTAAAACGGGTCCAGAGGAGGGCCACGAGGATGATCAGGGAGCTGGAGCACCTCCCATATGAAGAGGGGCTGAGAAAGTTGGGGCTCTTCACCCTGGAGAAGAGAAGGCTGCATGGAGACCTCATAGCAACCTTCTGGTATATGAAGGGGTGCTATAGGGATGCTCGGGAGGGTCTCTTTGTGAGGGACTGTAGTGATAAGACAAGGGGTAACAGGTTCAAACTTAAATAGGGGATGTTTAGATTGGATCTGAGGAAGAAATTCTTTCCTGTAAGGGTGGTGAGGCACTGGAATGGGTTGCCCAGGGAAGTTGTGAATGCTTCATCCCTGGCAGTGTTCAAGGCCGGGTTGGACAGAGCTTTGAGTGACATGCTTTAGTATGAGGTGTCCCTGCCCATGGCAGAGGGGTTGGAACTTGACAATCTTAAGGTCCTTTCCAACCCTAACTGTTCTATGATTCTATGAAATCAAGTCCCCCAGGTGCACCATTTGTTTGACCATGGTGGCTAACATCCTGTCCCTGCAAAAAGTAAATATATGCATTGGTCTGTAGGATGACAAAATTCGGCTTAGCCTGCATCACCAAGAATTCTTGAGGAAAACCTGCAGTTCATGTTTGCAGAGATCTCCACTGGTTTTGCTGCTGAAGCTGGATGGCTTGAACTTGGTTCTGGCATCGTGACAGGACTGACTTGTCCTTTTAGGGGAAACAGAATTAAAATAAAGGAAATTGTTTGCCTGGTATATCTAATTATGCACTTTGGTTAGTTAATCTGGATAAGTCATTGCTTGCTCAGTGTCAAATAGACAAAAAAAAAACAGTATTTTATGTCTTTGAAAGCAGCCTCTAAACTAGCATCTTCCAGATAAATATTGTGTCAGCACTGCCAGTCCAGGGCTGCTGTTTGACTTACAGTTACAAGTGAGAATTAAAAGCTATGACTTTCTGCAGGAGACAAGCTGCTGGGGACTGAAAGACCTCTCAATGGCCTTCATTAATGACCTTTCATATACAGCCAGGCACTGTCTTCCTCACATATCATGGCCAGTTGTCAATAATACCAGTAAGGCTTCTAATTGAAGTGCCAATTCAACAAATTTTTGGGGTATTCCACACAAAGACTGTCCATAGCCACAGGCCAGCTTCAGTCTTTGTAGTGTGGGGTCATGGTTTTTGTATTTTTTTTTTACTTTCATGAATGAAAAATACCATATGCTTTTGTATCTTTAATTCCATTCAATCTCAACTAACTGCCAGTACAGGCTACTACATATCAATAGGATTTCTAATCTTTTCATTTGCTTTGGACTCTGCAAGGGAATATTTTAACCTAAGTTTCTAGTGTCAGAATTCATTCAACCATGAAAACATTCCTCTTGTTATGGGACAGTATAAAATCTCAGTTTTTGCAAACTTAAGGTCTGACATACAAACTGTCATTCATTTGTAGGAGAAAAGGAAGAAACTACATTTTCCTTTCATTATTGATAATATATATTAATTTTCCAAGTCCAAGTTTTTTTTCATAACTGCAGAAAACAGGTGAATATTACACTAAATCTTGATTAACAAGACCCATGGGTAATGTGACATTGGTGGTCAAGGCACAGGTCCAGCAGAAACACTTGGAGTAGGCCAAGCAGAAGTTATTGAGCAATGGTCCCCTGAAAAAGCAAAGCCATTATTATAACCTGGATCTCTTTAATAATCTGCTGTCATCTCAGATACAGAAAACCACTCACTGAGGTTCTATTGGCTTGTTAGCAATACAGAAGGGAGCAGACAGGTAATCCACCAAAGGGTGTCTGGTCTTTCTGAAGAAAACCTTGAGACTTTTTCTCTGTTGTAACACTGTTTACTTCAATTCAGTTGCACCAGTGATAATCTCAGTCTGCTTTTTCTCCTGTTGATTTGGGGAAGCAATAAAAGCCTCCAGTGTAACTGTGGTATCCAGAGTCAGCAAGACAAGGACAAAGGTTAATACAGAAGGAACAGCTGGTGGACTGCACTTTAAAGGTCTGGGATTCTTGTGGTTGCTCATGAGCAGCACAAGATTGCCTAAATTTCCACTTCTAGTAAAAATCCAAATCTTTACATAGCAACAACTTCCATGAAGCTGTTTCTTAGCTGCAGATTATCTCACAGACAGAGAGTTACTCCCTACCCCACACTGGCTTACGGAATTGGCTTTACTATCTCAAGACAGGAGAAATACCTTATTTTTCTGATGGAAAGGAGGGACCTGTAGCCTCTCCCACAGTTGGTTCAAATCCATTCTGCTCCCAGGATAGAAAACAGGTTAAATAATCTCATGAGGAGAAGAAATTTCTGCCCCTGGTTATGGCTTGAATGAAAAGCCTATTAGACAAGGCTTGCTGTGGAAGCTGGAGGCTGCCTCTAACCTTGCAAGCATTTCACATTTTTGTTACTGGAAGTCACCCTGGGCTCTTCATTTGTTGCTCTGCTTTTTCCATTTCCGTATCAATCCCATCAAATAATCCGATTGCCTCAGTAACAAGAACATGACTCAGACATGACAAAATAAAGAGCACATCAGCCAAAAATCGGCACTTGCTGAGTGACTGTCCTTTCAATCTTAGTGAGGAAGGATGGTTTCAAGACTGCTCTGATATCTGTACCATTGTCAAGATGTTTATCTCCAAAATATCTGGTAATTGCACTTTCAAACTGCTATCTCAGTCCAAAGTTTGCTACCCAGGTGGCATTTTTTAATGATTAAAAGGCACAGGAGGGAAAAAACATTCTTTTTAAGGAAAAATGGCTCATAGCAAACTAAAAGGAAGTCTTGGCTTATACGTCTGAGCCTTTAGGAATCAGTCTGTGTTTGCCACACAGCACTGTGCTTGAAGCACAGAAATACTGCTAAAAGAAAAGGATTTAGTTCATGAGGAAAACCCACAAAGAAGGATTTCCTCATTCAGGAAAGAGATGGCCCATGAGCAAAGAAATGTTTGGGAACTGTTGGCAGACAAACTGGAAGAATGATGGGTCCTACCAGCAGATAGGAGTTCATCCTTCCAACATTTCACAGAGCTACAAAAGATTATAGTGGCAAGCAAGGCAATTTTAAGTTGGTTTTATTTGATTTATTGTTTACTAGACTTTTAAAATTATTTTACTTTTATTCTTTCCATAACACTGTTCTCTTTCTTCTAGTTGTAGAAAAAATGGACAATGTGACAGGTGGCCTGGAAACATCACACAGAAGATACACAGAAAAGCTCACAGAGGTGGAGAGTGGGCTGAAGAAATTAGGTAATACACACACAAGCAAAGTCCCTCTGTATTATGGCTTTGAGGTGTTCTCCTGGCAGGTAGCAGCAGGAAATTGGCCTGAAAAATCTGTGGCTCTGACAAGATACAGCACTTCTATTCCAGTGTCTCAGGTACTTGGGATAGCACTTCAGAGTAGTTAAGAGCAGCTCTCCTTAGGACAGCATTTTAAGCATACTTCAATATTTACAGTTCCCACTGAAATCACTCTGAAATCATTTACACTAAAATAAACAGATACTTAAAGATTGTCCTCAGGAGAGAGTCTTCTCTGAGGCAGAGATGTAAAACATAGCAGAAGCTGTTCCACAGCACAGGAGATTCTACATAAATTGGAAACTGACTGTCACTGAGTCATCCTGATGCTATTTTAGCAGTTAAGATTCACGCCTGAAGGCCATTTTAAAGGGTGCACAAGCAATGAGGTTTTCAAAACTCTGATGTGTGAGGCAAGTTTACTTCCATAAAGTAATTCTTCCATAAAGTATTTCTTAATCAACTTGGGGAACACAGGACACAAGTTTGTTATGAGTTCAGCTCTCCCGAGTGCTATTGCAGCTCTCAATTTGCAGGAAGATGGAAAAAAATTTTGGATTTCTCATTCTATTCACTAAGTGTACATTACTACATTTCTTCCCTGTCTGGAAAGAAAGCATAGCTGCTTATTATCAGTTTATATATGCACGCACATATAGTTTATATAATTAGTTTTAGTGTAGAAATAAATAATTGACTGTGATATAAATATCAATATATTCAATAATAATATATTTGTATTAATATATGCATAATCCATGTGCAATTTATTTGAAGACTGAAATAAATTTTGTTTAGCTTCATAAACCACATGTTGAGATGTGTATTTCTAGGAAAAATTACTTGCTTGCAGCTTCATCATAAATTTTTACAACTTTTTCCCTTCAAAAAAAATAGCTGGATTCTGAGATATTTGCACAGTACATTTAGTTCAAAGACATTGAGCAATTCAGGGGCATGTACTTTTATTGATATAGAGAAATAAGTGTTACACCTTCAAGCGCTTGCAACCTTTGGATTATATTTGTGTTATTATGTTATGCTGATTAAATTTTCACAACTTGGAGTGCCTCTGATTCATTCATGCCTGCACATTTTTACATGCTGCTGGATGGATGGCCAGTGAGATACTCAGGACCTTCAGTTCCCATTTAAACGGATTTGCCTCTGGAGGAAGTTAAAAAGTTATAGAGCAATGTGTGTGGGAGGCATAAAGGTAAGAGAACTGCTATAGGGCCAAAAGGATAACAGCATGTGGTGAATGAAAGACAGGCCTTCAGGGATTAGCTCTGTGTGAACCTGGAAGTTGTCAGAGCTGTGTGAGGAACACAACATAATTTGAGCTATAATGAAGAGGTAAACACAGAGTCAGAGCTGAGAAGATCCTGGAATGAGACAAGTGGTAGGGAGAGGAACTGTGCTTGGGAAGATGTCCATCCACAAAAGACTCCATAAACACTTCAGACTGAAGTCTCACAAGCCACCATTTGATGTTTGCCATCATGACTCATTCAAACACACCAGAAGAAGAATATACAGCTGTAGTTTATGAAAACCAGCCTGCTTTCTCCTGGGGGCATCTGAAATTATGGACTTCAGAGTGTGTAATTCAAAAATACAGCTACAATTAGATGAGGACAATCATATGTGAACTGCATGTAGGAGAGAGAAGTGACTGAGATCAAGAAAGGGAATATTTCAAGTGTGTGTTGACTGCTTATTTGCTTGGTTTCCGTGTCCTGGCTGATAAGCTATGCAGCCAAAAAAGCTTAATCATATTCAGATAAGCTTCCAGAAGTATTCTGTAGGGCAGTGTAAGCAAGAGCAGAGATGGTCCTCAAGGTTAAAGGTTTTGCCTTCCTCAAACTCTGAACATGAGGAAACAATAACAGGAAAATAAATGTCCTTAAAAGCAATGGCAATATATTAGAGGGAAAACCAGAAATACATTATACCCTGTCACATGTGGAGTAGCCTGCTGGCAAAGGTTTTGTCTCTAACCCAGATTGTTTTAAAAGAAGTATTAGAACTTTTTTAAAACTAAACCCAAGATTTAAAAAAAAAATGCAACTGTAGGTACTAAATCCCAATGAAGATATTCCACATGCCAGGAAAAAGAAGAATAAAATATGAGCATCTAAAATTTACTTACGAGCTTTCAGCAAAATCCAACTGTGGCTTCAAAACATATACTTACTGATACCTCTTTAATATTTTGAATTCTATTTGCCATTCAATTTTCATTCAGAATACAGCACTACTTGAATGTATTTACTCATCAGTGGTAGTTTCTCCCATATGTGATGCTAGAATCACCATTTTGTTCTCCAAAAAAAAACACAAGGTCTTCACTGATTCCTCTGATTTTGCTCTGTCTAGTGATAGAACTTTGCTTAGTGGTTTCTCTTTTCTGGAAAAATACAGCATTCTGTCTATTGACAAAACATGTTGACAGCCTGACTGTATTTAAAATACACTGTGCTTTCTTGTACTGTATTTTTATAAACTCATCCTAAAGATTTTCTTTTTTTTTCTCACATACAACAGATGACCAAGCTGGGCAAAAAGCCATGGATACTAACACTGAACTGTCTAGCTTCAGATCTGACATTCTGGCTCTTCGTCAGCAGCTTCATGATATTGCAGAGAAAACTACCAAAAACAAAGATACACTGGAGAAGCTGCAAGAGTCTGGAAATGTATTAGATGATAGACAGAGTCAAATGAGAAGTGCCTTAGATAGTAACTCTATCATGATCATCAGTGTTAATAAGACTCTTCAGGCATATACCGGCTATATCAACAATCTTCAGCAAGACACAAGTAATATCCAAACAAACTTGCAAAACCAAGTGCATTCTCATAATGTGGTCATCATGAACCTGAACAACTTAAACCTGACACAAATGCAGCAAAGGAATCTTATCAGTGTCCTGCAAAAGTCAATGGAAGATACAAGCTTGGCTATCCTAAGAATCAAGAATGACTTTCAAAATCTGCAGCAGGTTGTCCTTCAAGCCCGAAAGGACACCGATGGGCTTAAGGAGAAAGTACAAAATTTGCAGACTTTGGCTGCCAACAACTCAGCATTGGCTAAAGCTAACAATGATACACTTGAAGACATGAACAATCAGCTCAGCTCCTTCAGCGGACAAATGGAGAACATCACCACAATTGCCCAAGCCAACGAACAAAATCTAAAGGATCTCCAGGAACAACATAAAGAATATGAAAACAGAACTTCTGCCAAATTTAGCCAGCTAGAAGAGAGATTTCAGGTCTTTGAAACTGATATAGTCAATATCATTAGCAACATCAGCTACACTGCTCATCATCTACGGACACTGACTAGCAATCTCAATGAAGTCAGGACAACTTGTACAGACACCTTAAGTAAACATTCAGATGAGCTGATTTTTATGAACAGCACACTAGCCAATATTCGCTTAGACTCTGCATCTCTCAAGGTGCAACAGGATTTGATGAGGTCAAGGTTAGATGTTGAAGTTGCCAATTTGTCAGTAATCATGGAAGAAATGAAGCTGGTAGATTCCAAACATGGCCAGCTTATCAAGAACTTCACTATCCTACAAGGTATGTAGCTTCCCTAATGATGCCTCTAGTAGTCTGTGCCAAATTCCTGTTTGTGTTACTTGTTTAGTTCTGTGGAACTGAATAACTACTCATGCTGATACAGAGTCCTGGAGTTTTCCCATTATCTAATTCTAAACTTTGTGAATGTAAATGTTGTTTGAATTTTCCTTATTAATTTTCCTATGCCTTCTTTACATAGCTACAATGGGGATGTTATGAAAGAAGGTTCTGACTTAGCAAAATTTATTCTGACTGATTGACTGGATCTGGTTTTGATTTAGTTTCTAAAATAAGCGAGTGAAGGTGTGGAAACTCAAAAAAACCAATGCTTGCTAAGGAAGAAATGGCTAAAAAATATACGTTGGACTATTCCCAGCAAGGTCCGCCCTTACTGAAAAACAAGTTGCTATTTTACATTCAGCCAGTTGTTAGTCTGCCAGAAAACATCCTACTTTGCTTAGTTTTTAATCCTGGGATATTTATTTTCTCCAGGAATAAATAGCATCAAGTTTAGGAGGCTTCTCCCAGCCAAGTATTATCCCAGATGAAAAGAACACTCGTATTTCCAACCTGATGTAAACCACTCAAGCCTAAAAGCCTAATCACAAATATATATCCATTGCTCCAAATAAACTAAGGCTGAATTAGAGCCAAGATTTCATGTCTGTAACCATAACCTCTCTGATTTCAACTAGGACTAAATCACTGCAGTTTAGGAATTTATCTCTGGAGGATTATAAAAATACATAGATTGGCTGGGGGAAGAATATTGGCAAGGCATTTGCTCATCCATGATCAGAATCCCAAATTATTTTGGTTTTTAATGTCACAATGTTGCCATTTCCTAATGTGTGTATCATTCTTTCTCCTGTTATAGCTGACCAGTTAGCAACTAGTACTTCTGGTCTTTCCCACAGTTGGTCTATTACTTGCTATTCATCATTTTGTCCCTTTTTGACAACCCATTACTGACAAAGCAGTGAACAAGGTCACTGCAGGAGAAAGAGTCTTATAGTCTAAGAGAGGAGAGGCGGGGCTAGAAGGAAGTAGCAGAGTGAAGGAAAGGGAGCATCAACACGGAGGACAGAGTGTGTCTTGTAGGGACTGGTGCTTCAGCTGGTCACCTAGGGCATGATGTCATTGTCCAGTTCACAGGACAGGGTGCTTCAGATTATTTTCTTCTGCATCCTGTATTTCATAGAGGCTGAGGGAAGATCAATGCTATATAGCACCCAAGAGGCAGATGTACAAGCATTATGCAAAGTAACTGTTAACCCACTTTTCACAGTTCTGAATATCCAGTGCTGCCGATCTGAGACACATTAAATGAGGACCCCTCGTGGGCTTTTTGTTCTGTCCATATCCGCACTTTGCATGCTTACATTGTTTCAGGTCCTCCTGGTCCAAGGGGACCTAAAGGCGACAGAGGCCCTCAAGGTCCTCTAGGCCCCGCTGGCCTAAAAGGACAAAAAGGAGAGAAAGGAGAGCCTGGACCACCAGGACCTGCAGGTGAGAAGGGTCCCCCTGGGCCAACCGGGCCACCAGGAGAAAAAGGAGGAAAAGGTTCTAGAGGATCACCTGGCTCCAAAGGTCAGAGAGGTTCTCCAGGCAAGACGGGTCCGCCTGGACCAAGTGGACACCCAGGACCACCAGGTCCACAAGGCAAAGATGGTCCACCTGGGCCACAAGGTCCACCAGGATTTCAAGGACTGCAAGGAACTGTGGGAGAGCCAGGGGTACCAGGACCCCGAGGACTACCTGGGCTACCTGGAGTTCCTGGGCTGCCTGGTCCAAAGGGCCCACCTGGGCCACCAGGGCCACCAGGTCCAGGGATGCCAATGGCCCTACAGAGTGAACCTACATCAGTGCCTGAAGCTAATGGTAAGCTATCAACACACTGCTTGCATCTTTTACAGAGATACAAATATACACAGTAGAGGGTGCTCACCATTTATTTCTAGTTCAAATAACCTCACTTCCATAGACTGTCTGGGATTTATCACAAAGAACCTTGTTAGGTGAAGGCATGTTGCTTCACCTGTTGCTCTTCCTTCTGATGACCTGAAAGTTAATGTTTGCAGCTAAAGAATAAGCAGCAATAATATGAGTAATAAATAATCCCCTCAACCACACATCTTAGCTTTGATTGCACAAAGTAAGGATCCTAATAACTGAGACTAGATATTAGGGAAAAATTGTTCACAAAGAGGGTAATAAGACATTAGAACTGGCATCCCAGGGAAGTGTTGGAATCACTATCCCTGGAAGTGTTCAAAAGCTGTGTAGGTGAGGCCTTTAGTAACGTGGTTTAGTGATGGACATGGCGGTCCCGGGGTAAAGTTTGGACTTCATGATCTTAAAGGTCTTTTCCAACCTAGTTTATTCTGTGATACTAAGTAAATTCCTTAAGTGCTTCAGGTCTCAGCATACTGTAGATGGGTATGGGATCCTCCACTTCCTGTTGACCTTATGCAGAAAGTTACTACCAGACCCTTGAGTAACTAACTTAACACAAAAAATTCATATCACAGGTTGTTCTCCTCATTGGAAGAACTATACTGAAAAGTGCTACTACTTTTCAATTGAAAGAGAAATTTTTGAAGAGGCAAAGTTATTCTGTGAAGAGAGGGCATCACGCTTGGTTATCATAGACAACAAAGAGGAGCAGGTAATCACCCTCTCTTTCTGTTTTCTAAGGTGAGAGTTTGATGTTATTTAGCCTGTGGAAGCTACAAGGCAAGTGGGAAGCTGAGATCATTGTGAATTCATATGGTGAAGCAAACACAGTCATTGACTCCAGTTACCATTTTGTTCACCCTCTGCCTGCTCAGCAGCTTCTCCATGTGCAGAAGGGCAAAGTGTTTTGATCCTTTGAAGATGCAGTCCATTATGCCATGCATATTATCCAAGATGTATTTTTTGCAGTGAAGGATTTTAAATTGTCTGATTTGACCCGTGCAGCCTAAAACTGATGTGGTATTTTTAATCTAACTGTAAGTGTAGCTATACTTTTACAATTGTTCAACATAATTATTTGGTGGCTACATAGGAGTAGGGTTGTCAAGATACAAGTGCTTACTTTTGGGGTTTTTTTCTTCAGTTTGCATCTGTTAAGACATAGCCTGACTTTATGTCAACCTAGTTTTCATGCCTAACTCTCTCTACTTCACATGCAAACACTGTGGTGGATTCTAATGTAGGTGCAGGGTCTCAAGTCTGACTCCTGAAATATATCCTCAGCTTAGAAAAATTTTTTTGTCACTTCCTGTTCTCATAACAGAGATGCTCATGAACCTAGAGCAGCTTTTCCAAGGATGATAGTGTGTGTTTGTCCTGATCCAAGATCTTTCTTCCACAGCAATGGATAAAAAGACAGATTTTTGGAAAAGGCAGTTTCTGGATTGGACTAACAGATTCAGAGAAGGAAAATGAATGGAGATGGCTGGATGGATCCTTACCAGTATACACGTACGTAAATAAAAAACAATGGTGTTTATTTGCTGCAGATGCTGCCACTCTTGCTGACGCTTCTAAAAGCATCATCTAGAAATTATCCAATGAATCCAGAGGGTTGTGGATGCCAATGAAATAATTTGTTACTGAGGGTACTGCTGAACTCTGTTTTTTCTCTCTCCCTTCTTCATGCACAAGTCTTTCTTTCCCTGCCAGGAAGAAAATAGAACGTTGAATGAAAGAATCACATAACTACACAGCACAATGTTTCTTGCCAAAACATTTGCTCCTGACTTTTATTACGAAGTTGAGATGGAAAGGACAGACAGTTTTGCTGTCTTGGTTTGCATTTTCCTTATTTGCATTACAACTGGCTATAAATAGAGCACTCATTCTGATAAAAAATGACCAGCCTTTAGATAAAGCCCAAATCCAAGCAGAATGCATTAAACGTAAGGAAAATGCATGGGACGAGGGTGTCTATGCTTTGGCCAGCTGAGAGCTGAATTGGCAGCTCTCCAGGAATCCTAGGGCTACACCTAATTTGTCCTAAATGGAACAGATTACAACCACCCAAATTTTTAATAGTGAGGAGTGGACCAAAGAGTTTATGGGGCTGAGCATGCTGTGCTCAGGAAAAACAGGCTACACTCAGTCACATGTTACGAAATGATTAGCTGTGATCTCATTGGTGTTTATTTTGATGAGAAACATGGAAAAAGTCAGATGCAATTCCAGTGGGCCATAATATTTTTCTCTTTTTCTCCCTCTGTGTTTTCATCTTTCTTTCTTTTTATAGCAGCACAGTGACTGAATCCCACTTAAGCTGCTGTTTTCAATAGGTTTCCACTACACTATGGGTTTAGATGCCCTATCATAACCTCAGAGCTGCCAGTTACTTATTTTCACAGTATTCCATTACTTCTGGAAAGCCCTATGTCCTCCCAGGTGCCTGGTCAGATGCTCTATGTCAGACAGGCATGTTTTTTAGCTGAGCATGGACGATATCAGCCAGCAATCACAAGCTCCCTTCAACAACTTGTTTCTTCAGGAAAATAGAGCTTTTAAGTCCTAAGACTGGAAGTGTTTCATACTTGTTAAACAAAAACAGGATGAGGAAACACTTGCTGTAAGTTTCTTACATGCTGCATTAAGTTTCACCATCAAACCTACTGATCTCAAAAGATATATCTAAATATACTTTGTACCTTCCTTGCAAGTCCAAAAATTCTCTTACCCATAAAACACATGGATTTTTGCTGTCCTTCCCAAGAGGCAGTCAGAGAGCTGAGCTCCTTTGCAGTGAGTGATGGCAGGGTGCTGCCATCTTGGCAGACTTATGATGCTGCAGGCTCTTCTCAGTCCCATCTGCCAGCAGGAATGCGGCATGCAGGCTTTGCAAGCTTGGAGTAATATACATGGAGCATGGAGCACTCCCACTGTATGTGCATGTACATTCAGAAACTGAAGTCAAGTTCATCAGACTAATTTTAGGTCTGTAAGTTTTGGCAGCCCAAGGCCAAATAGTTTCCCTTCTTAGAAATACATCTGTTTCTCATTTTCAGCAAGAGTCATGTATTGTTTGTTTCACTGTGTATTTCCCATTCAGAATGGATCTCATGATGTTTTTTTAATTTCTTGCCTTGAAACACTGTCATGTGTGCTGTGTTGTGAAATCTTATCTCTTGCTTTTTGGTTGAAAGAAACTGGAAAACTGGGCAACCTGATAACTGGAGCCATGGGCACGGGCCAGGGGAAGATTGTGCTGGGTTGATCTATGCTGGGCTCTGGAATGACTTCTACTGTGAAGATGTTAACAATTTCATTTGTGAAAAAGACATGGACAAAGGTAAGCGAGGCACTTGGTTTGATTACTTCACCATACCCACAGTAAATTTTCTGCAGCTAGAGAGCAGAAAATCCTGGGAGATGCTATGATAAGGTCTTTTGAAGAAGAGGGGGAAACACAGGTGGGACACTTCTACTCAGATCCTGCCCAGCATGCACTTTTCTAATGCCCTGTGCAATGCAGATGCTGGATTTACTGCATTCAGTAAAAGCAGCCTCCAAGCTGGCTGTAGCCATGGTATGCTCTGCATCTTGACTGCCTCCTGTAGACATTAAACATGCCTAAAATTTCAGGCATGATTTGGCACATGCTTCAGACCCTAACCATACTGCAAGCTGTATTTATAGACTCAGTGGCCACACAAGAGGGAAAGCTGGCCTTAGGATGGCTCAAGGATCAGCCTCAAAATCCCAGAAAGACTCTGTTTTGAGAGTTTGTGCAACATGAGGCACTTAGTGACTGCTAAGGAGTTCTTAACATTCCCACCACTCCGAGGAGATGTCCCATAGGGCTGAGAGGCCATGTCCACAGGCTGTAGGTAACTCATCTGTTGCAGTTGGACTGAAGGACTTATAAACCGCCGATGTGGCTTGGCAGTCACACAGGTGATTGCCATGGGGCATCTCTTTCTGGTTACACAGGCATTTCTGCAAGAGCAGAAGGGAAATAGTTCGCATGGCTGCTTAGAGCCTGGCCCTGTCACCGCAGGGCTAGATGATATTTGTGTTCATGGTGGCACTCTGCCTAAAACATTATCTCCTCCATACAACCTGTCTAAACATTGCTTTGCCAAGGGTGTCCAAGCTGCTCCAGTTGCAAACCTGTAGGCTGAATTTCAGTAAAGGCAAACAGAAATGTCAGCTAGAGCCAAAATTAAATCTCATCCACTGAAATGTTCCCCTAAACCAAACCAAAACAAAGTGCTGACCAAGCTTTGTGCATGTATAACTCTATTTGTATGTCCAGAGCAAAGGACCATGTAATGTAATTTGCTCTTGTTTTCCTACATACATTTGTTAGTTTAGGAAAACTTCATGGTTTAGAAATATTTATCCTGCAGGACTTATAAGATCTGAATATGAGTCCCGTTTTCTACATACCTTGATGTCTATATATTTTTGTTTTGGAAATGCACTTAAACTTCACGGGTTTTTTTTTTCTTTGTTTTTCTTTTTTTTCCCTCACACTGCAGGGCAAATATTTGGAGTGTAACAGGCTGTGACTTAACAGATATCTACATATGATGGAAATTTACTTCAAGAAGAAAATCCTGGGAGAGAGAGCAACATTGCCTACCAAAATTGAAAGGGGGGAAAACCCAAACAAAAGCAAGCACTGAAAACTGGTTTAAATGCATAAAGGAATTCAGCAGCAGCTCTTCTCCAGCATCCTGCAATTATTCAAGGCCTTTCAACCCACAGCATCAAGAAATACTGTTGGACTAATTCTGTTACAGATTTTCTTCCCAACCAGTGCCACATACATAAGCAACTTGTGTCTTCTAAGACATTCTGTCAATCTGAATAAGACTGTTGTCAATCATATAGAAAAACGTATAAAGCAACTGTGCAAACAGTATGTTTCATTTGCTAAATCCCAAATGTAGGAAAATTATACAGATACACGAATATATAGATTTTATATAAATATATATATATAGTCCAACTCTTATCAATAATATGGAATATACTTTTAAGAGCTTTTAAAACTTTGTATTTTTGTACAAAATATTTGCTTTTTACAGTTCTCTTTTTTACTGACATTTTTTACAAATATAGTGCACAGGGGCCAAAGAAAGCAACAAAGGTACTAATAATTCATTAATTTTTTTTCTTTGCTGTCAGGCCTAGTTCAGCTACAGAGAAATATTTTTCCGTTTAGAAATATTTGTACTTTCCCAGATGATTTGTTCTGGTTAAATAACTTTTAAAGCAGATTTTAGATAGTGTTTTCCGTATTATATGCAGTCTAATCTGCATGTGTAACAATTAAGTTGACTAAGAATTAGATACTCATTATAGCTCTGATCACAGCCAGTGTTCCATTGGGGTACTATGCAAAGACCATGGTAATAAAAGCTTTGCCTTCCTGCCTGCCTACCTGCCTGTCTTCTTTCCTGTCTGCCTGCTTTCCTGTCTGCCGGCCAGCTTGTCTTCCTGTTTCCATCTACTCATGAGAAAATGCCACTGAAGTACATCACCAACTCTTAAGAATGATTTTGAAATGTTTTCACTCCTTCCCCCTTCTCATGAGGAATTCTGTCCCAGTAGGTGCTTCTCATACTGCAAGTCAAGCCCAGGTGAAGAATTAGATGAAAAAAGAATCAAAAGGACCTGCACACCCTGAAATATGTTTCTTTTTAAGACAGATTTCAAAATGTGGTAAGAAAAACACACCATGCTCAGAAAAGTCTAATCAACTTCCCCAAAGTGCTTTGAAAATCGATCTCTGTTTTCTGGGCCACTACTTCTCTCCCAAAGTAGAAAATAAAATACACTGCAAAACAGAAAGCAGTGTGGCTAATGGGATGATATCAGCACCCACCAGTTTCCTCCATAGTCCCATGAGGTCCCATGCAGCTTATCAGGAATGAAAAACATATTAAGAATCAGTTCATTAGTAGAAACCCTGGATTTGGTTCCCAGTTTTTATATTCTTTACATGGCCAAACTCTATATCACAAAGGAAGTTGTTTTGGCTTCTTGGGAAGGAGAGTTGTTTTTCCATTGCCTCCTGACCTGCCATTTACCTTGGCTGAATGCAGATAAGTTTGTTGAAATACTCCAGCTCTGTTGGAAAGAGACAAGATTTTGTACTTCTGATTCTGAAATACTGCTCCTAGGACCAACCAATTAAAGGCTGTTGCTTTCCTCCATCACATACTCCCTCCAGTGTTCATTTGGCTTTTTAATTTTATCCATATTTTCATGAAAGAAAATAACATGTTAACATTTGGGGATCTGTCCCATGGTACATATTAGCTATTAGACAGGAACAACATGAAAATTGCATATGTTTAACTGAAAGTGAAAGATCTGTGTATCACAGCTGCAGAAACCATGTATCAGTATCTTGGAGGTAGGGCTTTTCTTCAGGCAGTCTGGATTTCCTGAGACTTCTCTTCTGGCTTTTTCATCATGTTTTAGATGCCACATGATTCTGCCCTACACCCTATCATGCTGTACCCACTTGTGTGTAGATATGCACTGTAGTGTTTACATGTTTATACACAGTGTCTGTAGAGATGACGTTAAACTGCTATTTTGGGGAGCAAGGTACTACTACTTTGCACGGCCAGAGAGCTTCACAAACCCTGCTGAGTGCAGCTTTGCAGAGATACACTAAATTAGAAGCACTGCTACCTTTGTTTAGAGTGTTGGCTTACTTAGGTGAAATAAGTCCAATCTGACCATCTGCCATGTTAAATGACATTCTTCCTGGTTTTTACGGATGGGATAGACTTCTGTCCACTAAAGAAGTTAATGAGAAACCTCTGTGGAAGCCCTAGCTATATTGCTTCTTTGCCTGTTTCATCCTTCTGTTCCTTCAGCAACAGCAGTGATGGTGCATATTGAGATGAAATGGTTCAAGAATCATCTGGCATCCTCCAGTCCCTCTAAAGAGGTTTTCTGCATAGCAGTAATCAACAGCTATAGCTGTGCTTATGGATGCATAAGGTTACAGAAATGGCTGTTGATCAGTGAAAGCTTCTTAATCTGTTGGAAACTAGCACAGCAGCTATGCTAGACTATGGGCAGTTGGGAAGCAACCATTGAACCAGCGCAGTTTAAAGGTGCAACATGTTTTTGAATTAAATATTCATTTCAAAGTGAATTTCAGTGCTGGGTTGTAAGTATCTTTAATAATGTTCTAATTATTCACCTTTAATTGAGAAACGTGTCCCTCTGCTCAAGCTCTCTGTTCACACATTCGGAGCAAAGAGTGTAGCTGCAGAACTGACTGGAAAGCAATGCTACAGTTACATGTCCGGAGTGTCCAGCCATTCTTAGAATCTGGCCTGAGCACCCAGGTGGGCTGAGTCAGACCATCCTTCTGACCCAGTATTCCTGCAGGAGGGAATCGGAGGTGTCAAATGGCAACAAAGATTGAAATCATTGGGAGGACTGGGAGAGTGTTAAGACAGCTTCAAGAACCTGCTACAGAAAGGAGAGATTCACAGGGATGCAAACAAGACACCAGAAAGGGGCCTGGGAAACATCCACATTAAATATGCTTTCTATATTGTCTGAGCGATAACACAGGTTGTATGGAAACTTCTCACTTATAGGAAACTATTTTGTCCCAGCTCAAGTTTTGGCTTTCTTTCTTACTCACAAATGCTGTAACTTGGCATGCTGAGTACACATTTCCATCATCCTTTTTCTTGTTTTACATCAAACTAAATGCAAGTTCATATACCCTGGCAAGCACTGGGACTGTTCCAAGAAGGGGAGGGGAAGGCAGAGAGGGTGCAAAGTCACTGTGATTTACATCCTTTGCTGGATTTCTTAATGTCATTTCTGGCTTGCTTCATTAATTTATTTAGAAACACCTTCAGCTGATTAGAGCTTATAAATCTTAAACTTTCATCCCCTTTGATGTCTATAAATAACATGTACAAATTTTCCAATAGAGGAAGCAGTAAGTGGAGACATGGAAGTGAATGTTGCTTACTCTGTGCATGCTTGTATAACCAGGAGAGATGGAGAGTTCAGAGAGACGTGGAGCCACAAGCATTTGTAGGTATTAAAAGTCAAATTGATGAAAATTATTTTCATTAAAGCCCTCCTTCTCACACCATCCTGGCTTGAGTCATGACTGTGCTATTTTATCACTTAATTGCAGGTTTTGCACATTGTTTTTGCAGCACCTAGGTGCTAGAAACTTGGTCTGAGCTGTGCAAGACCTTTGAGAAAGTCTTAAGTACCAAGAGTTCCCTCTTGCAACTCACTGTTCTAGCATGCAAAGTACTGCGGATTGGCCCCCAAGTGAAGAATGTCTTGAGTAGAGCAGGATCGATTCCTAGATTAGCCATTATTGCAGCTAGCTTAATTCAGCTGTTTATAATGGCCAATCTGATCTTGCTATTTTTCGCCTTCTCAGATGGCTGACCTCCTCTTTTAACTTTCTGTTCTTGGCGAGTAGCTCCCCTGTTTTTAACAAGTAGCAGAAATTGGTTTCTGATCACTGGCAAGGCAAGGAGCTGGTTGGAGAAAACTGCTCGGCAGCAAGTAAGGGGAAGGTGGCCAAGCTGATTCATGTGTGAGAAAACAAAACCACTTTTCCCCTGTGTAGCTCCCTTCATTAAATGCACAGCGGCTCACATAGATGTAGCATCCAAAGGGAACAAAATATCTGCATCCCCAGCCTCCAGACTTGCTTTGCTTTCTCTCCTCTCACTTCTGTGGGTGTTCTGTGCACCCTGGAGATACTTGCTGCCCCTGAAGCAGGCCCTGTGCTGCTGATGCTCTTCCCACATTGGGACACACCTCTGCTCCCAAGGCCTGGGCAGGAGCGAGGAGGAGGCTCACAGTGCTTACCCACACTCACTCATAGGTAGTTAGCGTACCTGTAGATGCGAAAGAACAGTGACTTACAAAGCCCTTGTTTCCCAGAAACCAGACCGTCCTAAAACCAGAGCCTATTTGTTCACTCACCATCTTCATCTCGTTTTCTCCATGCTGTTTAGTGGAAAAAATAACAAAACCAACCAAAATAACAACAACAACAAGCCAAGCTTGGTGAAAACGATTTTTGGAAGTCCTCATGTGTTTTCTTTCTGAGGGTGAAATATGTTTGGTTTTTCCTTCCATCTGGCTCAGAGATGACAAAAACATTCTTTGATTTCTTTTTCAAAATAAACTCAGTGTAACACTCCAAAATGTGTGTAGAGATTTTTATTTTTTGTTTAATACTAGAACAATAAAAGCAAATCACTAGGCAAATAATGCTCTTTTTACACACAATCTTGCGCGCCGTGAGGATTTGCTTACCCAAAGGGCTTCTGAGAGGCATGTAAGTATTGCCAGCCTGATTTTGTGACTGGAGGAAGAAGGAGATTTTCAAGAATATGATCTATTTTGATGTCTCAGTTTCGGGGATTTTGTTTTCATATGTTGGGGAGGTGATTTTTACTGATTTTCTTTTTTTCTCCCAGCATAAAGAAAATTAGTTTTCATACACCTCAGTGAAGGGAGTGGACTTTTCAATGCTAAATCAAACAGAATGGTGCCTCACCCACCTCTTCATGGGGGGTGGCCATTTCTGCTGCTGTTTTGGAGAGCAGAACTCAATGTGGTTACAGGACAGCAATGTCAGCCCAGCAGAAAGCAATGTCTTGTGTGGGTTAGAGTTAACAGATGACACTAAATTACCAAGAGACCACTCAAACAGAAGGAAGGAGGTTGAGGGACTGCTGAGATTACTGACTCCCCTGCAGCCCAGCTTCAGTAAATCTCCCAAAAATTGAACCAAGTACTACTTTAAAAATAATTAGATTCCCCTTTGATCATTTTGTCTGATCCTCCAAAACTTTGTTAGGAACTTCCTTTTAATAACCAGCATGAATGTAATTATGGCCTATTTAGATACATTTGTTCTCACTCCAAGTGCTGTCCTTTAGCTTAAATAGCATCTCTGCTGGGACCATCAAGCAACTGTGGTGGTCAGTGGAGTCATTTGTCTTGAGACAGTAAGGAATGGCTGGGAACAAACACATCCCTCAAACAAGCTGGGGAGCCCTGACAACAGAGCTTGGCTCTGGTCCCACTGTCCAGCCCCTCAAGGGATTATCTGAGGACATGTTGGGCTTCTTTGAATGGTGGAAATTTCCATACTCTTCTCTTGTTAGTACTGCTGAAGGATGGGGAGCAACAAAACGCATGTAGAGGATAGTTTGCTGCTGAATTAGAGTAGGTTACAAGAGCTTGACTTTTTGTAAGATAATGCCATGTTTTATAACACATTCAAAAAACAAGTCTGTAGGTCTGAGCTTAAGCATACTTATTCTGGCTTTACACCAGAGCAGAATCTAAATGCAGATAAGACTTAGACCCTTGCTCTTCAGGAGATTAAAATCTCCAATTCAGAGATTAGCATGTCACTTCCACATTTTCTGACCTATCTGTCCTGCCAAGGCACAAATCCATGGATCAGGCATCAGTGTGGTTCCACACTCCAACAGCTGCTTCCAAACTCCCCATGTTTGCAGTCATGCTCCTGCCAGCCTTGCCAGAGGTCCTGCTGATGGAAAGTGTGAGTCGGAAAAGTGACTTTGGAAGACGCTTGTTTGGAAACCCGTCTCATTCAGAAGTCTGGGCATATTGCAAAGATTACATTTCCTTAATTCCACCTCTATTACCAGCACTCATGTAAAACAGATGATGAGTTATTTTTCTGAATGGCAACAACGTATTTTTGTCCACTTTTTTTCTGTCAGAATAAAAGCCTGGAAATCCAAAAAACTATCCTTTGGCATTGCAGTATCCCACTGCATCAGGCAAATAGCATTCCTGGATTAATGCCTGTGAGAACAGCACAAACCGATATTTGAATAGCACACAGCTTAGTGCTATCTGCTGGCAGAAGAAAACTTCACTGCAGGTACAGTCTTGTCACAGCTCTACCTTCTGACGGACAGGGGCAACCTGCAGGCAGGCCTGTAGTGTTTCGAAGAAGAGAGAAAAGATGAGACAGAAAAAGAGTTGAGGACAGAAAGAGAACAAAAATAATAAAGAGAAAGGGACAGATTGGGAGGAGAGAAATAAGATGAAGAATGACTGAGGAGGAAAATGAACTCTGATGTTCTCATTGTGGTTTCTAGTAAGATCAACCACAGAGGACTCTCTTCTCAGAAACAGCATAACAGAGCTCTGTCATGGTTCTCATAATTCCTGTTCTTGGTTGTGAAAAGAATGCATTCCTGCCTTGCATGAGAAGCATGTCATTCAGTTGGTGCCTGAAGTTATGTATTACTTTCCCAGCACAAACAAAAATTCCTGGTGGCTCCAGGTCTCAAAGGAGCTGGGTTGGAGCTTTTGTTTTGGTGTTTGGTAGGTTTTTTCCTACATGTCCTTTCCTCCTACACAAGTTTTGAAACACAGAATATTTGCTAATTTTCCAGCTGTATTAGAAGCACAGAGCTCAACTTTGGAAGGCAGTCTAAAGCAGGAACATACAGCAGGTCTCCGAGCAACAAAACAATGTCTGCTGTGGGAAATAGATCCACAGCAGTATCTGGACTTGTAACTCTTATTTCTGTGCTAAATTTTCATTGATATCTGCATTTGAACACGTGTACTTTATGAAAAGTCAAACATGCATCTTTAAAAATCATAATAAACAGCAGAAGAAATGTACAGATGTGGGAAGAGGAATTACTGAAACAAAAAGGTTGCTTAGCTTAAACAGATAGACAATTGTTGAATTTGAACATCAGAGACAGTTCAATTTCAAATACCTAAGTGCTTGAAGTGGTTTTGAAGGTTGCATTCTAAAACGAGTGACTACTAACTTTCCCTAATTTTTAACTTTAAGAGGTAAAACTTGGAGGCTTTAGGGGACTCTCAACAATCAGCTGGTGATTTCAAGCAAAATGCTAATTTCAAAGTCAGATCAGAGCTTTGCGTTCTGTTTTATCCAGATTAGCCATATTAGGGGTGGGAAGGTGGTCAAAATTATGGGTCAGAGCTCTTCACTACCTGAAATCAACTCTCTCCTGCGTTTTGCAATGTCAGAGATGGCAAAACATCTTTTAAATGTAGTTTCATTAAAGTATCAGTGGGAGCACTTTATTTATTTAGCAGCCATCGCCATGATGTCTCCCAGTCTGTGTCCATCTCCTGGCATTTTACATATGAGAAAAGTCTAAAAATAAAATAAAACGTGAAAAAAGGCAGAACAGCTGCTGTTCTACCCAGACTAAGCCTTGAATGAACGCCATTATGATGGGACTGACTCTGTTATTGAAAATCCATTTACATTTTCCAGTCTGATTCCAACTGTAAATCTTAGGTTATACATATGACAGATTAAAAGACTCTGGCCCCACTATGCTTCTCCCTGGCAAGGGAAAAACCATCTGCACAGCATCACTTATGGTTGCTTCAACCCTGTAGGTACACATTTTTAGAGGACATGGTATATAGTTTCATTTCCCTTCATTTTCACATGCAGCAAAATCTCGCACATGGCATTTTCCCCAATATTGTGGTAGTTGGCACTCTAGCTAAGGAGTCTGATGTGTGTTCTGATCTTCTCTTTTCCCTCGATTTGAGGGGCTACTGCACTATTTCCTTTGTAATCACACTAGCCAGGGTAAAACACCGGTACAAATATATGGCTGTGAAACGAGGCGAAAAAGACAGGGATACGTCTCTCTTTCCAAGCAGAGAGAGAGAATGGAAAAGAGCGTACACCATGCAATGGGCCACGGAACCCATCTGGAGCTGACTCCCACAGCACTCTGGCAACACCCTGGGCCCTGTGCTCTTCACACCACGGGTAAGGGATGACAGTCCTTCCATATGAAGAGCCAAGAACAAGCTTCACAGAGCTGAAGCAAGCCTTGCTTTGATAGTTTTAACTACTGGACGAGAAGTGCACAGCTCTTGCACCACAGCTGTTGTGGGGGAGCTCCTCCACCATGACTGATGCTGCAGGCAGAGGTGTTTCCATGGCCAGAGAGCTCGGACAGCACTGGGTCAGCTATTTCCCAATGTACATAAAGCATATTGCAAGGTTCAGCTGTAATTTTTAAACATATTATAATGAAGACAAAGAAACCATGTGAACAATCTGAAGTCTGGCTGAAAAAGAAACCCAAACACTCGAGTTAGCCAGAATATGTGACGAGTACAACTTAGAGAAAATATATTATTTATTGTCAATCTGATCAGGGCTATACAGGTATTGGAAGAGGGCACACAGCAGGTGTTTGTCCTCCACATGAGATGACATATATGGAGTGTCACAAAGTGTAATGCCTGTTGGAGGGCAGAATCAGACCCATTGTTTCAATTGCAAAAGATCTCTGCCTGAGAAAACAAACTCGCAGGGCAAGGGATTTATTCAAGAACTACTCATAGCTGATTAGTGCTCATGATGTGGTCTCAGGGTATGTTATACATGACCATCTTAGCTACCCCACAGCATCCAGTACCTGTGGTTAGGAGACATCAGAAAGTGCTTGGCAAACACATCACTAATGCCACAAAGCATCACAGACATCCTTGGCCTGTTTTAGCTTGGTTCATATAATAACAAGAGTATAATAGCATAAATAGATTAAATTCTAGAGCATGAACAGTGTGCACTTGAAAAAAAATAATTAAAACATCAGCTAAAGGATTTTCAAGTTGGCTTATCATCCTGCTGTTATTATAGCAGGCCAAATTATGTCATTTACATGCCAACCAGAGAGGCAAGGAATAATAGAGAAGAGCATTTCCATGAATTTAACACTTAACTTCAGCTCTTGAATTTAATAGAGAAAGAGCTGTTTTCAGTAGTGCTTATACTGTGGTTGTGAGCACCTCTGAGTGTCACCATGCAGCAGTCCAGGAAAAATGACAGCAGCAAGATGTGCTCTAGACTCTTAAAAGACGCTATGGGGTGAACAGGGAAAGTTCCTTTCTTCCTCTGAGAAAGAAGAAAAAAGGGGAAATTAAGAATTTTATTAATTTCACTTGAAAATTGGGAGACTGTGTTACCCTTGTAACTAAAGGGATGTATGTGGAAGGAAAGGCACCCAGACTTATACCCAACAAACTGACTCCTAGGCCATTATTTCTTGATGAACCAACCTAACAGTAAGGATTGGGCTTCCTGAACAAGCAAGAATCACATTCAAAGAGCTAAAGGCACTGTGGCATTTAAGGGCACCATTAGGGCTAATTCAGTTTGAGCTAGCTGAAGGCAGCATGGCCACTCTGGGGTTTTCAGGTCACATTGCAGGGCTGACAGCACTGGCTGCCACAGGAAACAAAACTTGCCAAGAATATTGGCTTCTTCTATCCTACTCATTGACATTTACCTTTTACTTCCTTCCAAGTTGTGCAGAATAACCTTACATTTGCTTGTAACATATGCTTTAATGAAACCAAGTATTGATTTTAAAATAGACTGTCCCATGCCTAATTAGGAATTACTGAATGTCATTGTGGTTTAGGCAACAGAAGCTAGAGATATCTTAATGTTTTTCATCTCTCAGGAAAGCAGATGAAATTTGCCTCTTATTTTAAAAACTCTATAGCTTGACAAAAGAGAATTTATCCAGACGGCATCCATCCCTCTACTTCGCATATTTTCAGCAAACACAGTCTCTAGGGTCCTTTCTCCTGGTGAGTAGACCAGATTGAGCTCCATCTCATACTACTGTCACACAAGGGTTCCATGTGCAACAGCCTATCACAGACTCACTCAGTTTTTCTTCTCAGCTTAGCAGATTCTTTTTTTCCCATTAAATTAAACAATAGTTTGCTATAATAATTTAAGCTTGAGCCTGGCAGCGCTATAGGAGATATGGCTACTAGAATCAACCTTCTGGATGACACTTGACAAAGACTTGAAGGCCCTGTGTGGTAAATTTGTGCTTGGCTTTTAAATAGATCACTGGTCTCATTGATCAATGTCTAAATGACTCTTCACCCCACTTCCTTCAACTATTCACTACAGATGCTGATGAAATTTGCCAAGTAAAGGAAGGTTTTGTGAGTACTTAAACAGGAACATATGCAAAACACTTGGAGAAAGTTGGCTGGAAGATGGATTAGAAATGTAAACATTCACCAGGTATTTGTAATCAACTAATTCAAATTACTTTTTGCCTCATTGACCTGATAGCAGCTGAACAGACCAATGAAACCTTCTCCTTAAATAAGGCAATGAATAAAAAAAAAACAAAACAAAGAAAAAAAACAAACCAAAAACCCCACAACCAAACACAACCTATACTGAGTGCACAGACAGAAGTTATGAAGCTGCAATTAGGAAGATTATTTGAGATAGGCCCTATTTCCCCTTTTGCAAAAGTAGCAAAAATGTTATGTTATCTACAGAGAAAGCCATAAGCCTCTATTATTGCTATTTAGAATATAGAACTAAGGCAGGGTCTACCAGCCTACACCTGTGAAAAGAGGGACACACAGGAGTAGTGAAATATAACTAACTAGCTGTAAAGAGCATCACTGCTACTCTAGGAAGTATGATCTCTCCATTTCTTGAGTCTTCCCATACCAAAGCTGCTTGCTCAAAAAGCTGGGGTAAGATTTGTGCGTACTGTTTGCTCAGCTTCAGATGTCTTTTCTTGCTAATGCCTCCCTCCCTGATTTATACTTTTCTCATGTGATGAAAGGTCTTAAAACAGAGGTTTTAAAACATTTTTACATCCAGAGCTGCAGTAAGAGGGTGGCCATGCTGGCAACATAAATTACACTTCCAGGCCTGGATTTTAAAGAAAGTCTCCTTCCCCATGGCTGTAGTTATTCTATCTAGAGTCTAATAGATAGCTAAATAACCTCAGGAAACTTAAGGTGAATATTTTGGTAAATTATTACTGTTCCATTGGATACTCCAGAGAAGTAAATTGCATGTGAAATTTAAGCGGGCGAGATATATTTAACAAGAAGAGATGTGACTGATAGAAAGTTGTAGTCAGATTTTATTTTATTGTCATTTTGATACTTTATCTTCAGGCTAGAAACCACTGTTATCTGAGCATACCTGCTCCTGTGAAGCACAGAGGCACCTCAGATTACTAATGCTGCCTTAAAGAAATTAGGGGGAAATATACGTATCTCAGTACACTTATTTTCCAGTGGACTGGCAGTATTTGGCAGTTCTTTGCATTTTCTTCTCTTATCTGCTCTGAAGTGAGAGGAAAAACAACGTGAAAACAAGGAGAAAATGGGCCACAAAGTCATTTGAACTGGCGAGTCAGTAGCAAGTAAAGAAAGTGAAACTACTTCGAGTCATGTTATCATTTTTCCCTTTCCTTCTCCCCCCCCCCCCCCCCCCCCCCCCCCCCCCCCCCGAGATTATTCGGCCCCTAGGAGCCAGTAACTTCCTCATGTGGTAGCAGATGCTGTCCTTAGGCTGCTTACCTGACTCCCAAGTCCAGCAAAACACAGGAACTTGTCTAGGAATTTTTTCTTTGGAGAAAGATGATTCAGAGAGTACTTAAATGTTTGCTGGTTTGCTTCAGACTTTTCAGGCTTTAACTTTTTGGCTTCCTCAACCTATTTTTGAGTAAAGCAAAATGTTCAGCAAGCTGTATTATTAACAGTAACCTAGTGAAACCTTGTCCCTGAATTGCTTTTATGAATCTGTTGCTATCACAGCCCTGAGCAGAAATTCAAATGACTAGTTTTAAAATCCAAAAGCCATAACTCAGTGGCTCAAAGGTTCTTGTGCTGACATATGTACACTGTTATTTCAATAACACAATTGTGAAATTCCTCAACAGTAAAAGAATCTAGTGGCCAGTAACTATGCTGAAATATTAGAATAGTTAGAGAATTTAAGTCTCATTATTAAGGAAAATAAGAAGCCAATACCAAATTC
This sequence comes from Forpus xanthops, assembly GCA_032466535.1. Classification (NCBI taxonomy): domain Eukaryota; kingdom Metazoa; phylum Chordata; class Aves; order Psittaciformes; family Psittacidae; genus Forpus; species Forpus xanthops. Next base: position 70,246 of record JASSUY010029532.1, read on the forward strand.
TGTGAGGAAACTGAAATTGTGAATAACACAATTGTAAATGCATGAAAAATCCAGATTTGTGAGTCTGGGGAACCACCTAATCAAGGAGAGGAATCAGAGTGACACTCGAGGTGACACTACAGTGCTACATACATATATCTCTCAATACATGGAGCTTGCTATCAGTTTTCATAAGAAATTCTCTGTCTCAACACCATGACTAAGTCCCCCAAAAAGTGAGTAGGCTGATCAGATTTCTCTTCAGTTTTGTAAGAAGCATCAAAAGCAAGCAGCCATCTGGAAAAGCAGCAGATCTGAGATTATCTTGAGAGAGTCAATTTAGCCATTACTCCTAGGCTGCAGCCTGAAGGAAGCAGGTGTGTGTGCAATGAATGAAAATCATCCAGTACGCTGGTCTGCTCCACTTGCCAGTTATAGACACGGTAAGAGAGAAAGAGATCATTACATTATCATTACATTAAGTTATTCCTGTCATTTAGATCCATCCCACCTAATTTATGGTAACTAAAAAAAAAAAAAAAACACCAGATTTTTGTAGTATTAGTAGCACAGAGATAGGAATTTCAGTAAATTCTTTCAGCAACAGAAATTACACATGTTCTCTGCATTGGGATAAAACCAACAATATAGTGTAACCACTTCTGCAAACTGATACCCAAACTCAAAATACCCAGATCTTGATGACAAATTAGCCAAATACAAAAGAGACACTTAAAGACAGCAAATAATACTATTTGAAAACTTTTCATGGACTTTTATTACTGCGAAATATTAATATTTACACATAAAAATTGTGCATGCTGATAATTACAATGATGACAAAACACAGAAATACTGCAAAGTTTTAGATATAGGCCAAAACAATAGTCCTTTTTCCCAACTCACCACATAGAATCAATGACAGAAAAAGAAAGAAAAGAAAGTCATTCAGCTCCTGGATTTAGAGCCATTGCACATATATAGCTGCAGTGCAGTGTCTGATCATAGAATCATAGAATAGTTAGGGTTGGAAAGGACCTCAAGATCATCTAGTTCCATCCCCCCTGCTCTGGGCAGGGACACCTCCCACTAAAGCATGTCACTCAAGGTTATGTCAAACCCGGCCTTGAACACCGCCAGCAATGGAGCATTCACAACTTCCCTGGGCAACCCATTCCAGTGCCTCACCACCCT